>JAQQSW010015525.1:0-11869 GCA_028646575.1 Pseudocheirus occidentalis | reverse complement strand
AGGGGGAGGGGAAGGGAACAGCACTTCATAAAGACTCTGTTATCTTCCCCTAGGGATGGCTTCACTCGTTGAATCTGTAGCCCCATTCCTGGCACATAGTAGGTGCTTAATAAATTATTGATTGATTGATACTGAGAAACAGAGAAAATACAATCCGTACTGATGAATGTAATATACACACCAGCCAATGAAAATACAGAATTTTGAAGTATTATTTTTATGGGAGGAGGGATAGGTTTAGATCTTTGATTTCATTGGGATAGAGATTTCCCAGTGTGGAGATTCCTTCTGCTAGTGCAGATTGGCAACCTGTCTATAGCTAAGAGTCTTGAGAATCTCAGAAATCATTTGGAGCTGGAAGAGACCTTAGAGGTAGAAACTGAGAACCAGAGAGTTTGACTTGTCCAGCCCGAGTGTGGGCAGTAGGTCTTCCTCAATGACAGAGGTTCTTTTTAAAAAGCATTTATCAAGTACTTACTATGCATCAGGCATTGTACCAAGCACTTTACAAATGTTACCTCATTTGGTAGCAACAACTTTGGAAGGTGCTATTATTATCCCCACCTAACAATCGATGAAATAGAGGCAGACAGGTAAAGTGACTCACCCAAGGTCACATAGCTAGCAACTATCATTGAATTGTTTGAAATGTGTTTGAATTCAGATTTTCTGAGTCCAGGGCTCTATCCACTATATCAACTAACGTTGGGGTCAAAAGATATTGGTTCAAACCTCACCTCTGATACATACTGATTGTGTGACCTTGGAAAAATCACTTAGCCTTTCCCGGACTCAGTTTCTCCATATGTAAAATGAGGGAGTTGGACTATATGGCATCCTGTATTTTATTGTTCCATTCAATTCAAATGCTGTATGTTCTATGGTATGAGAGCAGCACCAGAACTAATTCTGGTATTGTGTTCTAGGAGAGAGAAATGTAATAGGTCCTACTTTGGGGAGAAGGCTTAGCCAAGTCTAGATAGCTTGAGTAGGACCACATTGGCAACCTGAGCTAGCAGAGGAAGGAAAATCTAGGATGAGGTTTTTTTGTCAGCTGCAGAAGATGCCTTGGACCTCTCAGGAGTACCTGCTTTACCCACCATCAGAGTCCGAAATTCCCATAGTGTGTAACCACCTTCACCTTAGTCTACCCTTGGTTTGGACAGATCCTGACTGCCTTCCTGCTGTGCTTAGAGGTTTGCCATTGGATATTCAGTCTTTGGGCTGCCCATTAACCCGAGAAACCACTTTGAAAATTCTAACCCTGAAGAGGTAGAGAGTCAGACTTAGAAAGTGTGGGTCACTGACAGAGGACTCTGGTGGGTCTAAATGGAAGGTGGGGAGGGAATGAATAATGACTTGGAGATAATAGTCACAGCCTGTCTGTGATGATAGAGCAGATTCTCTGAGGCCATTAGAAGGTCTAAGTCAGATGGCACCAGGAGAGATACCAGGGGAATCAGTAGGTACATGTCAAAAGCATGTACCTTCATGGGAAAGATTTCCCCTCCCCACTAAGAAAAGTTTTGTTGATTCTGCCATTTTTGGAAGGTCCTTCTGGAGGCAGCCCAATCTGTTCTGATATTTTGAATTTTCCACTACTTTAACAGAAGTAAAAGTCCCCAGAAGCTTCTGGGGCAACATGGCATCATGAGAAGAGCCCCAAGTTTGGAGTCAGAAAACTTGGGTTCAAATCTTGGTTCTGCTATCTACCCCCCCTGTAACTTTGGACAATTCACTTAACCTCTCCAGATTAGGCCTGACTCCAGGGGTCTTTACAGTAAATCAGGGATTCTAACTCTGGGGTCTGTGAATTTGAATTTTTTAATAATACTTTGATAACTACTTCATTATAACTGGCTGCATCTGTACCCCCCTATATTTTATTTTATGCATCTAAAGTCATTATTCTGAGACTTCTCTAAATCTGTAGGCTTTGCCAGCCTACCAAAGAAGTCTAGGGTGCAAAAGAGGCTAATAATCCCTATGCTAAAGAAAACAATAGGTGCAGTGGATAGAACACCGAGTCTTCGATCAGAAAGACCTGAGTTCAAATCTGATCTCAGACATTTACTAGACGCATGACTCTAGGCAGATCATTTAACCTTTATCTGCTTCAGTTTCAACTATAAAGTGGAGATTATAATAGCCCCTACCTCTTCTGTTGTTGCGACGACCACCTGATAGAATATTTGGAAAGCATTTAGTCTAACACATAGTTGGTGTTTAACAAATGTTTCTTCCCTTCTGCTAATTGATAAAGTTAATTAGGAGAGATACGAGCTGAGTAACTTCAATCAAATCACTTCTCTTTGCTCTCAGTTCAGGATTGGGCTTGAAGGTCTCTAAGATTCTATTCTGCTCTAAATCACCTATGACCTCTTTGCCATTGTGGCGTTGGGGGCCCTCACCTCCCAAGAATCCTGTGGGCAGATGCTCAAGATCAGCCTGTTCCTGGCAAGTGTCTGTGATCTGCCAAGCATACCTGACAAAACTGCCTTGAGGTCTGGACTTGGAGCTTAGTGTGGGCTGTTGAAGTGAAGGAAGTAGGGTGGGCAGGGGTTTTCAGGGGGAAAGCTGTCCAGAGAGGAAGGCAGTTTGCCAGATCAAGCCCCAGCTGGCTCTGCCTCTCCTTAGGACCACAGGAGGAAATGCTTCAGGGGATCCTGGAGCTCAGTCAGTACAAACTCTTCATTCTGCAGAAGAGAACAATTAGCCACAGAAGTCAAGTGATCTGCTCAAGGTCATCCAGGTCACAGAACCAGCGGGTTCTTTGACCCCACACTCAGAGCTCCTGCTAGTTCTTTTATGGATTGTCCTCCAAGCTTTTGGGCTGCAGCCACTTCAAGGTTTTTCTCAAACACTTGGAATCCTTGGATTGCTGGAATATTCAGCTCAAGGCCCACCTTCTATGAATATCCTTTCCTGATTGCCCAGCTATTAGTTCAGTCCCTCAAAATGACCTTTTATCTACTTTGTGTATATACCTGTATTTGTACATAAATGTCCCTAGCTTGACTTTAAGCTTAAACACAGGGACTTTTTCACCTTTGTCTTTGTTCTCAAGAGCAGCAAGGTGGTGCAGTGGATAGCCTGGTAGGCCTAAAATCAGGAACACTTATCTTTCTCAGCTCAAATCTGGCCTCAGACACTTACTGTGTGCCCTGGTCAAGTCACTTAACCCTATTTGCCTCAGTTTCCTCATCTGTGAAATGAGCTGGAGAAGAAAATAGCAAACCTTTCCAGTATCTTTTTCAAGACAATTCTAAATGACATCACAAAGAACTGGACATGACTAAACAATTTTTGCTCCCTAGCACTTGTCAGAGAGTCTTACACATAGTAGGCATTTAATAAATGATTGATTGATAGACTGGTTTCTCTTACTGCCATCAGCTGAAATGTAGCTCTCAGGTTTGAAGGGGTGTGATTCAGTGCCTAGAATGCTATATTTGAAGCAAGAGGGCCTGGGTTTCAAATCCAGTTCTGCCTTTTACAAGCTCTATGACTTGAGCAAATCACTGACCTTCTGTGGGCCCAGCTTCCTCTTTAAAATGGGGGTGCACAGGCAAGGAACAATCATTTCTGAAGGCCTTGCTATGCGCAAGGCACTGCCCAAGTGCTAGGCATACAAGAAAAGAGAAAGTTAATGGCTGCCCTCAAGACGCAGGGAACTGAAAGGGGGCCATAAAATGGAGAATGAATGAGCTGAAGAAGAGTCATGGTGAGACTCCAGAGAGTCAGAAATATAGCTGGGAGAAGAATGAAGCATGGCTAATCTAGGTCATCCCCCAAATGGAAGACTTTAAAAACAAAATTCTCCAACTGGAGAAGGGGCCCAGCCGTCAAAGAGGTGTTCCAGGGTGCAAAGTCAGCGGGGCCATGGAATTAGAAGAGCTAGAAGGCCAGCCAGGAGAGAAATGAACCATGAACTAAGGGATCTCCTTTCTGCTCCAAGTCAATGACTTCTCCTGGGTCAGCTCAAGCTCCCCTTTCTTCCATCTAGTATGCCCAAGACAGGGGTTGGTTTAGACAACAAAATTTTTACTAGTACTTGAAGGAAAATACAGTAAAGTGATAACAATGTCTAGAATGAAGAATTAGAGTCACAAAGTTCAGAGATTTAAGACCTGAATTAAAATTCCAGCTAGGACATTTCTTCACTGGGTGAATCTGTAAATCACTTACCTTTGTTGAACCCTAGACTCCTTAGCAGCAAAATATAGATAATCATAACTTCTATATTGCAGAGAAGTTGTTGCTTTTATTGGTAATCGAAATTCCTCACCAGGAGCATTCTACATTGATGAAATTATAAGTTCAATCGAAATTGTAATGTAATAATTATTATCATCATTACCATTGCTATTATTTCTCAACTTCATAGGATTGCCTTGGAAAAATCAATTTTGTGGACCTTAAATACAATATAAATGTAATATCATTGTTATTAGTAGGGGATAGTCTGAATTAAAATTTTATAGTGACTGCTATACAGTGCATGGCAATAAATGTTTTATTAGTAAAATTATAATATATAATACACCATTAATAATACAGTACATTTTAATACATAAAATAACATAAATACTTTATTAGTAACATTTTGTACACAGAGTGCTGTGCCAGGCTACAATACACACGGCTCCTTGCTAGGCTCTTGGGGGATACAAAGCTTAAAAACAACAGGCCTAGTCCCTGCCCCCAAGGAGCATGCACTCTATTAGAAGATAAGACAATGTCCACAAACGTGTATACAAAATGTACACAAATAATCATGATGCACATTAGAAGGCAGGGTGGAGAGTGGATAGAGGCATGGTTTTAGAATTAGAAAGGCCTGGGTTCAAACCTTGCCTCTGAAATACACTGATTCTGTGATCCTTGGGAAGTACCTAAACTAGATGACCTTCCATCTATAAATCAACCGTCCTTTGACCTTAACTTTTCAGTGTTGCAGATAACTATGAATCAGAAAATAATGGACAGGAGTTTGCTGTAACAAAAAAGCAGGAGCCCAGTCCCACCCCACCTTCCCCATAAGCATAGGATATTGTCAAACAAAGTGGGATAAGAGACTGGGGGAAAGATCAGATAAGTGGCACAAGTCTGGGCCTAGAAGGAAGAGAAGGTGAATATCTAGAAGAGAAGAGGAGGGAGTGTATTTCAGGCACCAGAGAAGGTTTGCACTAAATCACAGGAGTGGGAGGCAAAAGCATAAATTCAGCAGCATGGCGGAAGTATTGGATTCCTGAGGGAGACTAATAGGAAATGAGGCTAAAATGGCAGGCCAAAGTCACATGATTGAGGGTTTCGAATGCCAGAATGAATTGATGGTATTTTATTCTGACAGTAATAGAGAGAGGTCATCACGCCTTTCAAGTATTACTATCCTTAGAGAAATATACAGCACCATAGCCAGATGCCTCAGACTTGTCTCCTCTCCCCAGTCCCACCCTAGATCTCATTTCTCTTTAGATTCACACCTGGTGCCTCTCTCATCGAACATCCAGGATCACTGTGCCCCAATACTATTAGTATTATTTTTCATAGGATCAGAGAATACCAGAGCTGGAAGGGACCCTAAGGATCAGCTCATTTTACTGATAAAGAAGCAGAGGCCTGGAGTGGTTAAGTGACTTCCTCAATGCCACAAAAGTCCTAAGGAGTGGTCAGAATTTGAACCCAGGACCTCAGACTTTAAATTCTCTTCTCTTTTCACTATAGCAACCTGCCCCCTTACCACGCATGGTAACAGACAGTCCTATTTACCCATAATAAGTCATATGCGTGTACAGTTCTCTCCCCTGGGACATTTTCACAGGCTCAGATGTGCTTGAGCCTCTCCCTAATTCTGTTCTATCTGCTTTATCCTCAGCCCCAGCTGCACATGGCTTTGGAGGTCCATCATCACCATCTTCCTGATCCTCATTCTCTCCCCAGAACAGATGCCTCATTTGGCCTTTAAGAAACAAACAAGTAGGTGAAGGGAAGATATCCTTTGCACCATCCTGATGGAATTTCCTGGGGACAGGTCACCTTGGGTGTGGGTTGAGCACTGGAATGTGGTTAATAAGGTAGATGACCATGAGGGCCCATAGCCTATGAAGGCACACCAACAGATAGAATGTAATACAACATATACATGACAAGTGGCAAAGGACTGAATGAAACCTGAGGGGAACGTTTGTTATTGCCTAAACCAGAAACTGGAAGGCTTGAGTTTGATTCCTAGAATCAGAGTCACAATGACGTAGAATTTCATCCAGTGAAAACTGGGGGGAGGGTGGAATGTTGAAGCATATTTGAGACAAGACTACCCAAAACAGGGAGAACTAGAGTGACGCAGGACCTTCCCACTGCCAAGAGAGGGTAATCTGCCACCCAGAGAGATCTGCAGTACAGCTGTATTCCATTCCTCTAGAAGGGCAATGGCAAAGGAAGAGAAGAAGTATTTTTAAAGCAGTTACTATATACTAGGCACTGTGCTAAGTGTTTTACAAATATATCATCCTCATGGAAATCCTGTAATTCTCATCATACAAATGAGGAAACAGAGGCAAACAGGGGTGAAGGGTCACACAGCTAGTAAAACTCAGGTCTTCCTTACTCCAGGCTCAATGCTCTATCCATTTTGCCATCCAGCTGCCCTTAAGTGCTTCAGAAGCCATGGTGGTTTCTATGGGGATAAACCATAGAAGCAGGCTCTCCCACTATGTCAGTGTCCTATCTCTCAACTCCTCAGATTTGCACTGACTCTCTCCCATGACCAGAGTACTCTCTCTCCTCTGCTCTCCTAGTTTTCCACACTCACTTAAAGTCTCAAGTCAAAATCCCACCTCTTGTCAAAGAAGGCTTTTCCTGCCTCCACTAGCCCTAAGTGGATAGCACCTTCCCCTTTCAGATTACCTTCCTCTATCCTGTTTATATCTCATCGTTGGTTGCATGTTCCATTAGACTGGAAGCTCCTTGAGGGCAAGGACTTTGCCTTTCTTTGTATCTCGGACACTTAACTTAGTGCCTGGCAAAGAGTTGTGTTGTTTAGTCATTTCAATTGTGTCCAACTCTTAATGACCCCATTTGGAATTTTCTTGGCAGAGATACTGGAGTGATTTGTCATTTCCTTCCCCTGCTCATTTTACAGGTGAGGAAGCTGAGGCAAACAGAGTTAAGTGACTTACCCAGGGACACAGTTATTAAGTGTCTGAATCTAGATTTTAACTCATGAAAATGAGTCTTCCTGACTACAAGCCTCACACTCTATTGACTGCATGAGCTAACTGCCCTCTGGCAGAAAGTTAATACTTAATAAATGCTTCTTCATTGACTGACTGGGCGTGGAGCCATGTATAGAGTGTCAGATTTGGTGTCAGGAAGATATGAGTTCAAATCTTGCTTCAGATATTACCTGTGGGAGTTGCTGTGGGCAACTGCTTTAACCTCTCTGTGCCTCAGTTTCCTCATCAATAAAATGAAGGGGTTAGACTCAATATCCTTTTAAGTTGCTTCCAGCTTAACCCTACGAGTCTCTGAGGGACTCTATGCTATTTACAATTCTATTAAGAATAACCTCTCAGAGCAGGGGGCAGAACCAAGATGGTGGCGTAGAACCAGCAAGATCTCGCAGCAACCCTAAATACCCATAAAATATGACCCCAGACAAATGCTAGGGCTCTCAAACTCACAAAAATACAGAAAACACATCTCTACCTGAAGGCAGCTAGGCAGCAGTGGCTCATCACAGCACAACGGGAGCCGAGGCCAGCCCAGCCTGAAATAGAAACACAGCCAGGCCAGGCCCCAGGGCACCCAGAGGAGCTGAGCCAAGCCAAGCCGCAGCCAGTGTACAAGAGAGAAGATCTACAATGCCTCCAAGATCTCCACATCTACCAAGGTGAGAAAAATAGGGATTAGAGAAAGGCAGCTCTACAACAGGGGCTCATCCCGCAGGTCTGCATGCCAGGAACTGAGGTCAGCCCAACCTGAAACCATAACTGCGGCCAGGCCTCAGGGGGGTCAGGAGGAACCAAGCCTCCCAAGCCGAATGGAGAGTGTATTTGCAGAACAGATCTACAGCACCTGGAGCCATCTTCACATCTGTTAAATCAGAAACAATAAGGATTAAGAAAGGTCAGTGAAAGTGAGTGAAGCTTTCAAAACAAATTTCAGGGAGGAAAAGCAGTTCGGCCAATCTGCCTCCGGGGTAAGGAAGCAGTGGGGGAAGGGCAGGAAGTACTGGAACCAGCAACTGCCCCTACTGGGCTGCTTCAGTGCCCCTGGCCTGCGGACCCCCAGGGGGGCTGAAGAGCTTGATCAGGGCCAAGTGCTCTTGCGTGCAGCCTGGATCTGGATGGTGGTTTTGGGTAGTGGTCCTGGGGAGCGCATTCAGCAAGCGAAAGCTGGGGGGGGGGCTACAACACCCCCCTTATAGCTCCGGCAGCTGGGAAAACCCCGGGAATTCGGAACAGAGCTTTCCCCCCTGAAAGTAGAGTTCCACAAAGCTAAATTAATTTACTGGCCAACATGAGGAAAAGGAAGCAAAATAGCAACAGCCACAAAACTCTAGAATCCTTTTTTGTGGACAAAAATGATCAAAGGATGGAATGGGAGGAAGACAACACAGTCAGAACTCCCACACCAAATGCTTCCAAGACACTTGAAGAATGTCTAGAAGCTATAGATAAACTAAAAAAAGACTTTTAAAATCAAATAAGAGAAGTGCAGGAAAAGTTGGGAAGAGAAATGAGAATGATGCGAGAAAATCATGAAAAAAGAGTCAATAACCTGAGTGAGGAAAACAACACTTCAAAAAATAGATTAACTCAAATGGCAAAAGAAGCCCAGAAAGCCAATGAGGAGAAGAATGCCTTAAAAAGTCAAATTTCCCAGATAGGAAAAGAATCTCAAAAGCATTCTGAAGAGAATAATTCCTTCAGAATTAGAGGGGAGCAAGTAGAAGCTAATGACTTTATGAGAAACCAAGACAGTATTAAACAGTTACAAAGAAATGAAAAAGTGGAAAGCAATGTGAAATATCTCCTTGAAAAAAATGACTGACCTCGAAAATAGATCAAGGAGAGAAAATGTGAAAATTATTGGTCTACCTGAAACCCATGACCATGAAAAGAACTTGGAAAGCATCCTTCAAGAAATCCTCAAAGAAAATTGCCCTGATGTTTTAGAATCAGAGGGCAAAATAGAACTTGAAAGAATTCACCGATCACCTCTTCAAAAAGATCCCCAAAAGAAAACTCCTAGAAATGTTATTGACAGGTTCCAGAATACCCAGTTTAAGGAGAAAATATTACAGGCTGCCAAGAGAAAACCATTTGAATACTGCGGAAACACTATCAGGATAACCCAGGATCTGGCAGCTTCTACACTGAGGGATCAAAGGGCCTGGAATATGATATTTAAAAGATTAAGGAAGCTGGGACTAAAACCAAGAATCAACTACCCAGCAAAATTGAGTATAATGTTTCAGGGGAAAATGTGGTCATTCAATGATGTGGAGGACTTTTCAAGCGTTCTTGCTGAAAAAACCAGAACTGAACAGAAAATTTGAGAATCAAACACAAGAAGCATGAGAATGTAAACATGGGAAAGACATCATAAGGAACTTGTCAAATTTGAATTATTTACATGCTAATATCAAAAACAATAATAGTAACTTATGAAACTCTTCTTAGTAGTAGGATAGGTGAAGGGAATACAAATGTATATATACATATATGTGTGTGTATGGACGTATATATGTATACTTACATATATGTCTGTATAGGAGGCTATATATGCATATGAATTCGTATCTGAGCATGTGTGTATATGTGTATATAGAGGAAACAGGATCAATTGAATACGAAGGGATGATACTTTAAAAGGTGACATTCTGAGGTGGGAGAGGACTAGAACGAGAGGAGACAGGGAAAGACAAAATGGGGTTGACCATTCCATATAGAAGGAGCAAGGGTTAACTGTTACAACTTTACTTACAATTACTCTAATTGAATTTGGCTTAGGGAAGAAATGGCATAAACTCTAAACTGGGCATCATGCCACACAGTAGTAGTAGGGGGCATGGGGATGAGAGGGGCGATGCTGGATGCTCACACTTCAGTAAAGGGGCAGGGAAAGGGTAGAGAACAGAACAAGGGGGAGGGATAGGAAGGAGGGACATATGATCACTGTCACAATATGTCCACTGTGAAGATGTCCTGTATAATCACACATCCCCAGCCCGTATTGAATTGCTTGTCCTTCCAGTGGTGGTGGGTGACAAGGGAGGAATCAAAACAATCGAGAATTTAAAAATTCTGCAATACTTGCAACTAGGAATTAAGAGATACAGGGGCTGGGGCAGGGAGGGTCTGCCCTACCAGAAAGTTAGGAAGCAGATCAGGGGAGGGGCTTTACAGTGGGATTGCTGTTTTAGGGTTGGGACAAGGGAAAGACGGGGAGAAAATTTGTAATTCAAAAATCTCATGAAAATGAATGATTTAAACAAGAAAACAAAATTTTAAAAAGTTTTGGAATGTTAAAAAAAAAGAATCACCTCTCATTGGTCCTATGACCTAAATAAATAATTTTTCCTGTTTCCTCCTCTATAAAATGGGAATAACAATGTCAATGAGTTACTTGCGTTGAATGAGTTTTTCCAAGGTCAGAGGGGTTTTTATGAGAATAGTACTTTGGGTTTTTTTTATTTTGCTTTGTTTTTAGTTTCAAATTCTTTCCCTCCCCCTACCTCCTTCCCTTCCCATGGAGGAGGCAAAAATACAATGCCCATTATGCATATAAAATCACATAAAACATATTTCTCCATTAGTCATGTTTAAAAGAAGGATGAAGAAAAAAATTTTTACATAATCTTCAATCTGCATTCTGCGTTTATCAGTTCCCTCTCTGGAAGTCGATAGTATTTTTCATCATGGGTCCTTTGGAGTTGCTGTGAAGCATTGTATTAATCAGAGTTACTAAATCTCCCAC
Source organism: Pseudocheirus occidentalis (assembly GCA_028646575.1). Taxonomy (NCBI): domain Eukaryota; kingdom Metazoa; phylum Chordata; class Mammalia; order Diprotodontia; family Pseudocheiridae; genus Pseudocheirus; species Pseudocheirus occidentalis. The sequence continues at coordinate 883 of JAQQSW010015525.1, read as the reverse complement.
AGTTGATTATCTTTACAATATTGCTTTTACTATATAAATTCTTCTCCTGATTCTGGTTACTTCACTTTGTATTGGTTCATTCAAGCCTTCCCAGATTTTTCTGAAATCATCCCCTTCATCATTATTACAACACAATAGTATTCCATCACATTCTCATACCATAACTCATTTAGTCATTCCCCAGTTGATGGACATCCCCTCAATTTCCAATTCTTTGCCATCACAAAGAGTAGTATAATTTCTTTTTTATACATAGAGATCCTTTCCCTTTTTATTCAATTTCTTCAGGGTATAGACCTAGCACCGATATCGCTAAGTCCAAAGGTATGCATGGTTTTGTATATTTTGGGCATAGATCCAACCTTCTCTTCACAGTTATGGATCTAATTATGCAGCTTCAACAACGGTTCATTACTGTCCCTATTTTTCACCCATTTCCTCCAGAAATTGTCATTTCTGTTTTCTGTCATCTTGGTCAATGTTATGGGAGTGATGTGGCACCTCAGAGTTGTTTTAACTTGCATTTCTTTAATTATTAGTGAGTTAAAGAATTTATATATGACTATAGAATACTTTGATTTCTTTCCTTTTTTTTTTTAGCTTTTTGGAGGGCAGTTGGGGTTAAGTGACTTGCCCAAGGTCACATGGCTACTTTATTGTGTTAAGTGTCTGAAGCCGGATTTGAACTCAGGTACTTTGATTTCTTTTTTTTTTTGTTCTTTTTTTTTATTAACTTGTTTGTTCACTTTTAAGTTACAAGACTCTGTTCCATAGTCACTTCAGTTATAGATTTTTCTCCCCTTCCTCCCCATCCCCCACCCGACCCCCCCATGGTGTCATACAGTCATGTATAGGATCTGCAAACTCCTTCACATTGTACAAT
>JAQQSW010015524.1:0-11869 GCA_028646575.1 Pseudocheirus occidentalis | reverse complement strand
GTATAGCTTCTAGGCATTCTTCAATTGTCTTGGAAGCAGTTGGTGTGGGAGTTCTGAGGTCTGGGTTCTCTTCCTCCCGTTCCTTGCTTTGACCATTTTTATCCATAAAAAAGGATTCTAGAGTTTTATTGGTGTTTTTATTTTGCTTCCTCTTCCTCATGTTGGCCAGTCAATTAATTGGTTGGTTTTTTTAGGTCTGTGAAACTCTGCTTCCAAGGGGAGAAGCTCTGTTCCAAATTGCTGGGGTTTTGCCAACTGCCAGAGCTATTAGGGGGTGTTGCAAGTCCCCCCAGCTTTAACTTGCTGAAAGTGCACACTAGGACCACCCCCAAGACCATGATCCAGATCCAGGCTGCTCAACGCAAGAGCACTTGGCCCTGATCAATTGATTCAGCCCCCCCGGGGAGTCCATAGGCCAGGGGATCTGAAGCAGCCTGGTGGGAGCCGCAGCCAGTTCCAGCAGTTCCCTTACCTGACTGCTTCCTTGCCCTGGGGGCAGATTGGCTGAACTGCTTCACTCCTCCCCTCCCAAATTAATTTTCACAGTTTCACTTCCACTAACCGGTCTCTGAGGATTTGAAGATCCCTTAGGCAGGTGCTTTAGATTTTCTTTGAAGTAGACTCACACTGCAACTTGGGAGACTCAGCTCCTCCAGGCCACCCTGGGGCATAGCGTGGCCATGGCTGTGGTTTTGGGCTGGCCGGGTCTCTTCTCCGCTGGGGTTCAAGCTACCCCTTTCCCATCCATTCGTCACTCCTTGGCAGATGTGGAGGTGCTGGAGGCTGTAGAACAGCTGCTGACTGGCCGCAGGGCTGGGCTATGGCTCCTAACCACCATCCCAGGCCTGGCCTCGGTCTCGGCTTCAGGCTGTTCCAGCCTCTACTCCAGCAGCCGCACTGAGCCCCTGCTGCTGAGCTGCCTTCAGCGAGAGGTGTGTTCTCTGTATTTTTGTGAGTCTGAGAGTCCTAGGCTTTATTTGGACTCATATTTTATGGGTGTTTAGGGTGGTGGTGTGGGAGCTACAGGACCTTTCTGCTTCTATGCCGCCATCTTGGCTCTGCCCTCCCGTCCCCCCAGTCAAATAATTTTTAAATTGTCTCTCCTGGATCTACTTTCCAGGTCACTGTTTTTTCAAGGAGATATTTCACATTGCCTTCTATTTTTTAATTTGCTTGGATCTGTTTAATATTATCTTTTTTTTTTTTAGAATTTGGCATTTTTTTCTTTTTTTTTCTTTTTCTTTTGCTTTTTTGGAGGGCAGTTGGGGTTAAGTGACTTGCCCAAGGTAACCTGGCTAGTTTTTTTGTGTTAAGTGTCTGAGGCCAGATTTGAACTCAGGTCCTCCTGACTCCAGGGATGGTGCTCTATTCACTGGGCCACCTAGCTGGCCCTGTTTAATATTAACTTGACTTCTCACAAAGTCATTTGCTTCCATTTTCTCCACTCTAACTCTGCAGGAATTATTCTCTTCAGAAAGCTTTTGAGATTCTTTTTCCATCTGTCAAATTCAAATTTTTAAGGCATTCTTCTCCTCATTGACTTTTCAGGCCTCTTTTGCCATTTGCGTTAATGTATTTTTAAGGTGTTATTTTCTTCAGTACAGTTGTTGATTCCCTTTCATGATTTTCATCCATCATCCTCATTTCTCTTCCCAATTTTTCCTCTACTTCTCTTATTTGGTTTTTAAAATCCTTCTTAAGGTGATATATGACTTATAACCAGTCTACATTTGTCTTGGAAGCTTTTGTTGTGGGAGTTCTGACTGTGTTGTCTTCCACCCATTCCATGCTTCTATCCTTTTTGTCCTCAAAGAAGAAATCTAAAGTTTGATTTATGTTCTTTCTTTGCTTCTTTTGTCTGCTCATGTTGCCAGTCAATTACTTGACTTTTTAGCTCTGTGGGACTCTGCTTCCAGAGGGGAAAGCTCTGTCCCAAATTGCCAGGTTTTTCGCAGCTGCCGGAGCTACTAAGAGGCCACCTCTGCAGCCCCCACCAACTTTGACTCCCTGAAAACACACCTCAGGACCACCACCCAAGACCACAATCCTGATGCAAAGCGGTCAATGCAAAAGCATTTAGCCCCTGAATGATAGCTTGCTTCCCCTGCAATCTGCAGACTGGGAGCTCTGAAGCAGCCATGTAAAGTTGGTTGTCATCCTTCTGCTGCTTCCTTGCCCTGGGAGCAGTTTGGCTTTTCCCTTAATCCTTATTCCTTATGGCTTGATAATTCTGGAAATCAGCACAGCTGACTCTGATCAACTCTCCTACAGGCCCCAGCTGCCACTTGTCCTGGACTCCCCATGTCTAAGCTGTGGTTTTAGGCCAGGCTGGTTTCAACTATCAGCACACTGCAACAAGCCCTTCCTATCTCTCCTGTGGAGCTACCTTCAGCAAGAGATCTGTTTTTGTATAAAATTTGTTTAGTCATATTTTGTGGATATTTAAAGTGGCTATGTGGGAGCTACAGAGTTTTCCTTTTTCTACATTGGCATCTTGTCTCTGCCCCTTCCCTTAGTATTTGATGGTCTGTAATTTCATCATGTAATTTCATCAATGTAATTTCACTGTTGTTCATCTTTTATTTCCAAAGTGGACCAAAGACATCATGGATGATGTCTTGACTTGCATGTGAATTGGTTTTAAGAAAGGCAGATTTGTGCAAAGTCATCAGCATCACTCTTTCCCTGGCTCACTTTTGTCCAGTAATAGGACAAAAGTTAAGATAAGTGACTGTGACTGAGAATGTAGTAGATCACCTTAGTGTCTCCAATGTCTCCCTTACTCAAAATGAATTAGTAATCCCTTTAAGACAATAGAAGCTGTTTTAGTATTACTATAACCAAAATGGTGAAAAATCCCATTCAACTTAAGGAAAGCTAGTTCCTGAATATCAGACACACAGTACTTCCTGAGGCCTTTCAAACTTTCTGGTTTCTGTCAGACTTTGTGCTTAACTATATGTAACAACCAGCACCCTAGCATGCTAAGGATGGTTGTTAGCACAGGTTCTTTGGTCTGTTTTTCTAAAGGAAAGCAACTCAAAGAGGGTTAACAATCTTACTTTAACCAAATATTTATATATACATACATGCATACATATATATATACACACACACACATATATACATGTACATATACATACAAATATGTATACATATATATATATATATATATATCAACACCCTGAACTTCAAAGAAAATACAAACAGAAATTATAAGCAAACAATAAATTACAAAGAGAAAAAATAACACAATTCAATAGACTAACCGACAGGGCTTCTAGCTGTCTGAACAATACGTGCATTCAGTGTTAGTTGCCAGACAGGAAGCACCAATGTCTGAGTTTTCATCACAACTTCTATGATCCACTGCATAATTACAATGTAACAATAGATGTGGGGTTTCCTGAAAAGAAAACAAGCCTCCCTCCAATCAAGCCTTTCTTGTTTGGTTCTACTTGATGCCCTTTAATGAGCAAGGAAGGTCTTCAAATTCCTTAACATTATATTAGGCTAAATTTCAACAACAACAAAACATCACCTCCACACCATTAGGAAGACTTCAAAGGAGAAATTTAAGGGTGTTTAACTTAAACATCAGCTAGAAAACAATAGATTTCCTACAAAGAAAGAATTGAGGTTACCTAAAGGAGGAAGAATTGAAAGGAGAAACAGAATGTTAGTGGGATTAATGCATATTATTCTGTCCAAAAAGTCCCCCCCCCAACTTGTTTGTGAATATTCTCTGACGAGTATCAGACAGATAAAAACCAAGTTCCTCTATTTCTGTGCAGGATGATATAAGATATAGAACATGTATATGCTTTCTTTTTTTCTTCATTTTTTATCTCAGGGAAAGAGTAAAAGCCTTTCCAAATATAGTAATGAAGGTCAGTGTTTATGTCACTCTGTGATGATACAGAAGGGTGTAACTTTATAGGGTCTTGCTGTCTCCCCAATGGTAAAAACAGTGTTCTATACCCAAGATTCTTGACCCTAAATATCTGTCTTTTTTAAATTAACTACAAATAATAGAGTAATCATATAATATTTTGTATGGTGACTCATTTTAATCACTTAACAATCTTGTAAGATAGAACTATAGGTATTAATACCCTTCTTAAGTTAAGCACCTGTAGGAGTTTTTGATCTCTTTCTGTGCTGGATATAGAGCTATGTGATTGACACTTGGCTTTCTCAAAGGAAAGCATAAGGTCTCCTATGGAGCATAGTCTAGGGTATGCAAAAATTTTTCTCCATGCTCCAACATTTGCCCACAAGTTTATGATGGCACCTGAAATCTCACAGCAGCAACTCATTCAATGGACCTTAGAAAAAAGAATGCATTGAGCCTTTATCAGACCCAATTATCTTAAGTCTAATTAATGAGATCATCTTTCAGAAGACAGACCTACTTGAGAACAGTTCCCTAAGGAAATGAGAAATGATCATAGAGTTACAGAATCACAACATTTTTGAGTTGCCTTCCTATGAATTCTCTCTAGTTTATCAATGTCCTTCCTAAAATATGACAACACAAATTGAACATAGCAATAAAACTGTTGTGTAACTTAGAAGGCTATTCAATACCTATTTCCTTGGACATTATTTCTCTCAAAGCAGTCTATAATCATTTTGCTACAATATCAGAATGCTGACTTGTGCTTGAGGCTTATAATGTACTAAAAGCTGCAAACCTTTTTTTCCCCAAAAACTACTATGTCTCCTTTTCTATTAGCAAAACATACTTAAAAGGTTTTTTTATTCCTAATCAGTTTCAACTTGGATTCAACTCAGTGGTCTTGTCTATCAAGGTTTTTCATCTTCTAACTGCAATTCCCTCCAACTTAGTACCATGTGAAAATTTAAGCATTACATGTGTATATTTATAGACAGATACATAAATACATATGTGAATGCACATATACATGTATGAGGAGAGAGATAGAGAAATACTCCTGATACTTTTAATTAAGAAAAGCTACATTATTCCTCACTCCCTTCCTAGATACCTCTCTGAGATGACAAAAAATATGATTTAGATTATAAATATGAGATTATTTAAAAACACCTTTTTGTGAAAGAACATGAACAAAAAAGAAAGAAAATGAAGAATAGTATGCTTTGGTGTGTGTTCAGATGTTATCAATACCATTTTTTTCCTCTGTGGGTGGATAGCAATTTTCACCATGACTCCTTTGGGACTATCTTACATCATTGCATTATTGAGAATAGTTAAATCATTCATTGTTTTCGATTGTATGATATTTCAGTTACCGTGTACATTGTTCCCTTTGTTCTGTTTCCTTCACTTTCTATCAGTTCATATAAGTTTAGATTTTTCCAAAGTCATCCTTCTTATAGCACAATAATTTTCCATTACAATCATATAACACATTCAACCATTCACCATTTGATGGGCATCCCCTCAATTTCCAATTCTTAGCCACCACAAAAAAGCTGCTATAATTTTTTTTGTACAAAGAGATTCTTCCCCTCCCTTTTTTGGATCTCTTTTGAATGTAGACTTTCATTCTTGAGAGCTTCCCACAACTACTTTGCTCCTCCCTCTGAACCACTTGATTCTTTTTTGTATCAAAATCTTAGGTATATGTCAGAAGATGTCCAGCTTTCTGCTGAAGTATCACATATTCTAAGAAAGACTGTTCACTTGATATCAAGATTCCTGTTATTTCTCTGCACATATCAATTCCTTCTTATTCATACGAAATAGATTCACAATAAAATTTCTTCTTGTTGGACCTTCTAACTTTTGGTCCATGATACTATCATTAGTCAAGTCAAGAAATTATCAGTCCAACTGCTTTTGGTAGATGTAACCACCCAGCAGATGTGAGGTCCTCCATCAGTGCTCATTTTTGTGATACATTTCAAGGCATATAATTTGTTTTCTGAACTCCCCTTCACTTTCCTCTTTTTTTCTATGTTGCCTATAGCATATAAATATGATAATTTTGCTTCTACATCAACTTTCATTTATCATCTTCAAAACATTTTCCAAAATCCACCCCACTCCACCCCACCCATCTGGTCCCTCTCAATTCATCACATGAATGTATGTATATACATATACATATATGTATATGTATGTAGACACATGTATTTATCACATACATATATGATACATATCTCTTTTGTAACAAATAATGGTACTCTGCACTGTCAATCTTACATATTTTCATTATTGTTGGATTTTAAATATATCTCATTAGGTTTGTGGGGAAAGGAGGGAGGGAAGTGATTTTGTTGTTCAGTTTTTTCAGTTATGTGTGACTCATGATGGTTCCATTTGGCATATTCTTGGCAAGTATCTTAGAATGGTTTGCTATTTCTTCCTCCAGTTTATTTTAAATATGAGAAAACTAAGGCAAACAGGATTAAGTGACTTTCCCAGTGTCACATAGCTAGTAAGTATCTGAGACCAAATTTGAACAAAGAAGAATGTTCCTGCCTGTCCATCTGGCATTCTATCTCCTGTGCCATCTAGCTTACCCAAAAGCAACAACATACATCTGAAATTTTTTTTCCACTTAAAAAAAACCGTTTTGATTCTATATACCATGAGTTAGCGAATTACACCTTTCAGACCAAAGTCAGCTGCTTTTGCAAACCAGTGAGCTACGACTAAATTTTTCACATTTTTAAACAAAGTTGTTTTTTACTTAAATTTTTTTAATGTACCTTGTGGTCCATACAAAAAAAGATGGATGTGTTTGCCCCTTAAGTCAGTTTATTGACTCTTGATAGATAGATGGATGGATAAATGGAGAGAGAGAAAGAGAGAGAGAGAGAGAGAGAGAGGGAGAGAGAGAGAGATACTATTTTGTTCTGTGTGTTCTGTGTAGCAAAAATCTTTTTTTTATCTTAAACTGAATTAGAGTTGAAGTTAGCACCTCTCACAGAAGAAAGACATGCAAGTTAATGAGTGATGCAGACATGTTAGGAAAGAAGGTACTCTGTCTTGAAGAAAGTACCTGGAGGAATGACAGGATGATATTGAAGCAATTGGAACTGGAGAAGAAAAGGAACTCTTAAACTCAAAGGCAAACAGAACCAGGTAGGCCAATAAGAGTTAAAAGAAAAGTAATGCTAGCTAATTGGGATGCAAGCCTCTTAGGGAACCAAGACAGAGCAAATTCCCAACATGATATCTTTCTTTAAAAAAATTCTCTGTATATTTTAAATTAAATGATAATTTTAAGTTCTAAATTAAATGTTTATATGTGTAAAAATAAACTTAGTAAAAATTGTTAGAATTTCCAAAATTACAAATTAAATATATAATTTATAATTCATTTTAAGGCATCATATTATGTAATAGATTTAATGAAAGGATGGGGGTAGGGAGGGAAGAACTATGTTCATTTACCAGTATGTCTGGCACAAGATGTATCAGGCAGGTCTGAGGTGCATAAGAATAACAATTTTCCAGCTGGCTAGCACTAGAACCTGAGCAGTGTGTGCCTGCATTAAAGCTTAGTTATAATTCAGGAGCTCAATGTAGGACAACCAAAAAGAATGCAACTGAAACAGAGGCCTTTGCAGAGTGAAGCTCCACAGCATAAAGAATGAAGTTAATCAATGGACTGGCAAGTGATGAATCCATGAAGTATGCTAATCTAGGCATGGTAAAGAGACTAGGAGTGACTAGCTTAGTTGGCAAGAAGTTACCAGCATGAGCAATTATCAAACAGGAAAACGAAGGCTTGAATGCTCTAAATCCCTCATTAAAGTTACAGGGAAAGACCTTTTTCATTCCTTCTCTCTCTAAGTCATGAAACTTGGAGTTTATTTCCCAAACTGTGCAAAGAGGAAGAGAGATGAGATTTTGCTTACTGGGGAATTGAGTGCTAAGATTATTTTTTGCCTATTTTTTCCTATTGGAATTCCTAATTGTTAATCCTACTTCCTATTGCAATTAAATGCATTTGTTATTTCAACTTTATTTCCCATCTAAGTCTGCTACATTGATGAACAACTACGTTTTTGGACAATAGAACTTCAGAAGTTTTCATTTTCTAGTAGAGTCATGGGTACAGGGGAAGGTGCAAATTGAGCCAATGAAGTAAGTTTCTATGGAGTATCCCACACATTATAATCCAGACTTGAAAGGGCCCAGAGTTGGTTGGACTACGAATTAATTTTTTTTACTTTATTCAATGAATGAATGAATGAGTGAGTGAATGAACGAATGAATGAATGAATGAATAATGCTATAGGTGTAGCAGTACTTTGTCATCATCTTAACTTCTGATATTTGCAAAAAGGTTTAATTATTTATATGTATTACTTTTTTAGTTATAAAGAACTTTATAAAAGTTAGAAATAATGAATAACAGAATAGACTATTTCACCAAGTAGGGATCATCCTAGCATCATAGCTATTCAAACTGATTGCTAGCCATATCTATTGTTGCAAAAAGGGATACAGACTTGGTTGACAGATTGGATTAAAAAAAAAAGAGGATACAGACTTGGTTGACAGATTGGATTAAATCACCTCTAAAGCTTCCTTTCAACTTTATCATTTTATGCTTCCATAATGTTAGTGACTAGGTTGGGTGTATGCATACACTTTGGGCTTTTTTCCAAATGCTTCAGCCTTGCAAGGAAAGGAACTCAGTGGCTTACCTAAGTGCTGCAAGAACACACTATTTTTAACAGTATCTGTGGCTCTCTACTCTGAAGGAATCTGAGGTGGTTGATTATACATAACATTGTCTTGTGTATGCAGGAACATGAAGGCTAAGAAGGCTGGATACTGAAGGCATATAAATGTTTTTCTCTTTTCTTTGTTCTATATATCTTCACTATTCATATTTTGACTAAAAGATGGAGGTGGAACTGAATGATTTTTTTTTACATTAAAGGTTAAATTACTCCATTTAATACCTATAAAGGAGGCAAAAATACAAGCTACTTAGTTAAAGCTGTAAATACCCACTGAGCTAAAGGACATCTATTGAAAACACCAAATAAGTGGCATTTCATCACCTAAAGCTTTGTCTTGGATGTATCTCTGGGTGGAAATAATGGAAATAACCTGTACTTGGCAAAATACTTTCAAACTGTCCATTTGGAGGTCAGCTTGAGTATAATAAAGTTGTGGATCTAGGCTTTCAATCAGGGATATTTGCTTTTTAGCTGGCAGTCTGCCATCCAGAAAAAAGCTTGCTTTGCCAGGAACAGTGCAGAACTGGGGCATTGGTTAGGTGACTTGAAGCAGGATAGATCATTCATCAAGGACAATCATTCATTCTCATGATAGGAAAAGATCTGTTAGTGTGACCTATATACATGATGCAAAAAAAAGGTCACAAATATACTACTGGGATCAGTGTTTTTGGTGGTATTCCAGCACTCCTATTACTAAAGAAAATGATAGAAGCAAGAGTTACTGAAGATTTAAAAGAAATACATTTTTCACATTTTGAAATGGTCTTTAGTGATTTATAAAGTGTAGGTGGCTCTATTTAATGAAGGTTGCTTTTTTACCTGTCTTCGCCAGCATGCAAATCACAATTCAGCTTACATGGCAAATACTTAACAAAGAAACAAAAAAGAAGAATAAATTAGCTATGTTTGGTATATCATGGCAGAAATAATAGCTGGCATATTAGAGTATGCCTTGCTGAAATTATTATATAAAAAGAATGGAAATCATCTGAGGAAGGAATTACTACTAAAGACATCTGGGGAATTACATATGTAATATATTGATCTGAGCCTTCATTACTCAAAATTCACTACTATCATAGTATAAATCATAGAATTGTTAAAGGTGGCATGCAGCTTAAAGGGCATCTATTTAAGGTTAATTACTTCTTTTTATTCATCACCGAACAAAATTAGATGTATTGATATGACTGTATTTAAATTTTATTGATTTTTCATTTTTCTCATGCTATGGTTATTTCTAAATTCAGCTTCTATACACACCTCATTGAACTTTCTCTTGTTACAAAACAATATGGCAAAAATTAAGCAAAATCATCTGACAAAATGATAGGACATTCAACATCACACTCCTGCAGTCCACTAACTATACAGAGCACAGTGAATATGATTTATCATGGGATAAAAATAGGTTTATCTAAATTCTTCTGCCTTTTAAAGAAAATTTCTCCTTTAGGAGATGATTTATTTGAGAGCCCCAGTGGTTGAGGTCTTTGCCCAAGGCCATAAAACAAGTTAGGGGAAGAACTGACATTAAAAATCTATTGATTCATCCCAGCATGATTATCACTATTTTGTACAGGTGTGGATGCCAGTGCCTGACCCACCCCTTCCCCACCAAACTGCCAGGGTTCTTGTCAGGATCAAATGAGATGATGTTTCTGAAGGTATAGTAAAAAAGCATAATATGATATACCAAGGCAAAAGATTCTTCCTATTAAATTGGACCCACAGTACTTCTCCTTGCCCCCTGAAATGGAAGTGTGATAAAAAAAATCACTTACTAGTATTAATTGGAGTTGTAAGTATAGGCTTTTAAATTAGGTGTATCTCTAGAGAATTTTAAAGATGTAATACCTTTTGGAATCTCCATTTTATTGGAAGCTTTTAAATTTATAAAAATACCATTTACCAACTACATCAAGGAGTTTGTGTGATGATTAAATGCAAGGAGATTCTATTTCTATTTTGAAAGCCCAGAGAACTATAGTAATGGAATCTTTATATTTCAAATATGTGATTAAAAGACTTAGCAAAGTTGTTAAGGATATGATTCATGTGAGAGTGGATAAATAAAACCAGTGGTTCACCAAAAATAGGCAAAGTAATGTGCTAAAAAGAAAGGGCATAAGCTAGATTCAGGTGGGATAGATAGATAGATAGATAGATAGACAGACAGACATAGATATCTTTATAGATATATTTATATAGATGTCTTTATAGATATCTATATATCCTTATAGATACATATCTATATATATTTATATTGCTTATAATGATGTGAGTTTAATTCTTATCAAACCTGGAAAGAAGTGGTAGTGAGTATATTTCTTTGAGTGTCCAATACTAGAAAACTTTTACTACCACACAAATCAGACACTACCAAGTCATCATAAAATCAATAGATCATCAATTTGGTGTTGTAAGGGACTTAACAGCATTAAGTGCAACCCCCTCCCATTTTACATGTGAAAAACTTGGACCAAGTAGGTTAAATGACTTCCAAAAATTCACATAAGTATTATGTGTCTGAGATATGATTTGAAATTAGCTGACTTTGACTCTTGAGTCCAGTGCTCTATAGACTACTCCATGCTTCCTCTTTAGAACTTTATGCCGGTTCTGGGGGGGCGGAGCCAAGATGGCGGCGTAGAAGCAGCAAGGTCCCGTAGCTCCCACACTGCCACCCTAAACACCCAGAAAATATGAGCCCAGACAAAGTCTAGGAAAGTCTAGGACTCTCAATCTCACAAAAGTACAGAGAACACAGCTCTCGCTGAAGGCAGCTCGGCAGCAGGGGCTCAGCACCAGCGGAGACTGAAACAGCCAGAAGCCAAGACCCCGGCCAGGCCTGAGGCAGTGGGAAGGAGCTGAGCCTAGCCCCGCAGCCAGCCTGCAGTGGTTCTACAGCCTCCAGCACCCCCACATCTGCCAAGGCGTGAGGAGCAGGATGGGAGAGGCGCAGCTCGCACAGCAGAGGAACAGAGAATGGCCAGCCCAAAACCGTGCGTCCAGGCAAGACTTCAGGGCGGCCAGCAGGAGCAGCAGAGCCTCCCAAACAGCAGCTTGAGTCTACTTCAAAGAAAATCTAAAGCACCGGCCTGAGGGGAGCTTCGGTCAGAGACGGTTAGTGAAAGCTGAAACTTTGAAACTTAATGGGGGGGGGGTAAAG
>JAQQSW010015523.1:0-11869 GCA_028646575.1 Pseudocheirus occidentalis | reverse complement strand
CTGGCATAAATAACAGGCTCATGTTACCAGGAATACTCCATACTTATTGGGTCAAAAGTTGGAGTGCGGTTGGCTAATCCCTCCTTCTGTCCCATCCCTATAGTTCCCCTAAAAAAAGAAGCACCTGTGAACCCAGATCATTTGTTTCAGTGGCAACAAGACCATTATGTTAAAGGCACCCTATTTTAGTCATAGACGTCATGGACTCACTCAATGTTGTCTTTATCCAGCATGTGAGATAATCCTAAACCAGTGAGGGAAAGGGATTCCATCCCTTTTTTGCACTTTGCTGCCAAATACTCACATGCAAGAATCAACAGAATCCATCAGTGCTCAATAAAAGAATAGATAGTATATTCATCAGTTACATTATATAACATTACAGTTTACATCGCAATGTGGGAAAAACTGAGATAGAATAAGAAGTAAATACATTTAGGGACTACAAGATGTTAGATAGAAAGTAGGATGAAAAGAAAAACAACAAACGGGGTTTCCCAGAATTCTAAATGTTTGATAACAACTTCTCAATTCATCAGGGGAAGTAAAAATATTCCCCTGGTCTAAGTACATCACAGATATCTCCCAACAGTCTCTGAGCTTTAAGTCATTATACCACAGCTCAATTTTAGGAATACCACTGTCACAACCACAGGTTGAGATATTTTGACTAGCATTTTGATCAGGAAGGATAACTTTATACAAGGAAATATTATTACTTATTAAGAATCTGTCAAAATACCCCATTTGTCCCCAAATACTTCTCTTAAGTAACATATAGAATAATTAAATTCACCCCAAGGTTTCACTTTTTCCCCTATTTGCCAGTTCTGGTGGGTGGTTATAGTTTTAGGTATCATGAGGCATATCATATTTTTGATGTAGACCTCTCTTCTTCACAAGTTATCCAGTGAAATCAGGAAAAGGATGAAGATCCCAGTACCCACTCAACATGCATAAGAAAATTGTTTGTTTGTTTTTCACATTTTTCAAGGGTATAAAAATTCACTGCTGGGAGTTCTCCCTCCAGTGATTTGAATTACAATCTCTCCAAATCTTAGTAAACATTTCTCATGGGTGGCTGTGGCTGAAAATATACATTACTTGGTGGCCAAACCTCTAGCCATGAACTTCTCTCTATCTAGTTAGATTATATCAGTTATCACATGAAAAACACAAGTGATTTTCAGGTCTAGACCAAAGTTTTCCCAGACTTTTTCCATATGTTTGAATAAAATACATGTTCCTTTCAATTTCCTTAATCAGCATATTAGATTTTGTGGTTGCTCTTGTTTAAATAAAAGAGGAGGGAGACTTCTGAGAACAGAGCCAAGATGGTGGTATAGAGGAAACATTCAGCTGCGTTCTTCCAACATTATCCTCCAAACAACTTTACAATAATACCACAAATTGAATTCTTGAGTGGAAGAGCCAACAAAAGGTCAGGGTGAGACATTCTTCCGTTCCAAGACTACTTAGGAGGTGGTGATGAGAGATCTGTGACACAGGAGTGGAGGCTGGCCCAGAGCCCATGTAGCTGATTGGCTGGTCCCAGGGCTGGGACCCGGTTGCAGCAGAAGCAGTAGCAGGAGCTTCAGGAGCTCTCCCACAGAGACAGTAAGTGACCTGGCAACTGGTCAAAAAGAGATTACATGAAACCCTTGTGCTAGCACTAGATGAAAGGGTAAATTCATGACCTTTGCCTACTTCTCAGTCGTAATTCAAGGGCAGAGAAGAGCACTTTCAATCAAGAAGGAACAGGAGGCCTGGAAACAGCATCATATTTGGACACAAGGAAGCAAGAACCCTGAGAATCAGTATCAATTTCAGTCACAAGGGATGAGGGGCTTTTCATGGTTAAGGACCAGGGTACAGACCAAGAGAACAGTGAACCATATGACCTTGTAAGACCTGAAAATTTGTAGACTCCCTCCTCCCCCGCCCCAGCAAAGTAGCTCTGAAAACAAGAGCATGAAAAATCTGAAGTGCCCCCTCAATCCCAGAGCAGAGTACAACCTTAAAATCAAGTGAAAAGTCAAGAAAGAGACCAGAAAGTGAGGAAAGCAAACAAAAAAAGAACTTGTTGATATAAAGTTACTATGGTGGCACAGATGGTCAAAACACCAACTCTGAAGAAGGATCAAAGTCAAAACAGTTACATCCAAAGCCTGAAAGAATAATGTGAATTTAACTCGGGCCTAAAAAGAACTCCTGGAAGAGCTAAAGAAGAATTTTATAATTGAAATTACAGAATAAGAAGAAACATTGGGAAAAGAAAAGAAATGATTGGGGCAAGAAAATCAAGGAAAAAGAGTCAACAATTTGGTAAAGGCGGTACACACACACACCCCAAAACAAAACAAACAGAAAAAAAATACTGAAGAAAATAACAACTTAAAAAATAGATTGAGTCAAATGCTTAAAAAAAAAAGGCCAAAAAATACAACAAAATTAAACAGCAGTGAAGAGAAGAACACTTAGGGGGAAAAAAAGCACAATTGGACAACTAGAAAAAAAGATGTACAAAAATTAACTGAAGAAAAGAACTCCTTAAAAAGCAAAATTGACCAAATGGAATAGGACATACAAAAGCTCATTGACGAAAATAATTCTGTAAAAACTGTGAATTGGCAATTAGAACTTAATGTCTTTATGTGACATTAAGAAACAATAAAACAAAATAAAAATGAATAAAAGAAAAGACAATATGAAATACTTCATTGGAAAAACAAGTGATCTGAAAAAAAATCAAGGAGAGATAATTATTAGACTACCTGAAAGCCATGATATATAAAAAAAAAGTAAACACCACATTTCAAGTATTGCAAAGGAAAATTGTGCCAATATACTAGAACCAGAGGATAAAATAGAAATTGATAGAATCCACTGATCGTCTGAAAGAGATCCCAAAATGTAAACCCCCAGGGATAGTATAGCCAACTTATAAAATTCCCAGATCAAGGAAAAAAAATTGGAAAGAGCCAGAAAGAAACAGTTTAAATATTGTGGAACCACAGTCAGGATAACACAAAATGTATCAGCTTCTACATTAAAGGATAGAAGGACTTAGAATATAATATTTCTGGAGGTCAAAGAAGCTAGGATTACAACAAAGAGTCATCAACCAGGAAAAACTGAGTCTATTCCTTAAGGGGAAAATGGACATTCAATGAAACAGAGGACTTTTAATTATTCCTGATGAAAAATATTCCTAATTGTACAATCCTAAACCTAATGCAAAGTGAATAGTAAAATAAATTTTCAAATACAAAAATCAAGAGAAGCAAAAAAAAAAAAAAGGCAAACACAAAGGAGAAATCATAAGGAATTCAAGTGCTTACATTCTTACATAGGAAGATGACACTTGTAACTCCTAAGAACTTTATCATTATTAGGGCAGTTAGAAAGAATATGCATAGAGAGAGGGCAGGGGTGTGAGTTGACTATGATGGGATGATGCTTAAAAAAAAAAATTAAGGAATGAGAAATAATATACTGGGAGAAGAAGAAAGGGAGAGATCAGATAAATTATCTCACATAAAAGAGGAGCAAGAGAGATTATGCAGAGGAAGCAATGATGAGTACAATGCTTGAACCTTGCTCTCATTGGAACTGGCTCAAAGAGGAAAGAACTCACTTGGGTAGAGAAATTTATTTTATCCTACAGGGAAGTAGAAGGGGAAGAAGATAAGAAAAGGGGAGAGGGGTGATAGAACAGGGGGCAAATGGAACAATGTTGCATAATATGAAATTATGAGGATTCTATCAGAAAAATTTAGAAAAACTTACATAAACGAATGTAAAGTGAAGTAAGCAGAACCAGATCAGTGTACACAGTAACAGCAATATTGAATGATGATCAACTGTGAATGATTTAGTTATTCTCAGCAATATAATGATCCAAGACAATTCTAAAGGACTTATTTTTTTTTTTTGCTTTTTGGAGGGCAGTTGGGGTTAAGTGACTTGCCCAAGGTCACACGGCTAGTTTTTTGTGTTAAGTGTCTGAGGCCGGATTTGAACTCAGGTACTCCTGACTCCAGGGCCGGTGCTCTATTCACTGTACCACCTAGCCGCCCCTAAAGGACTTATGATGAAAAAAATGCTATATAAATTCAGAGAAAGAACTGATTGAGTCAGAAGTCAGATAAAAGCATTTTTTTAACTTTTTCTTTTTTTTTTCTTTTTGGTCTTTTTTTTCTTTTACAACATAATTAATATGGAAATACGTTTTGCCTGACTGGACTTGTATTGCCTTCTAATTTAGGGCCCAAAGGGGGAAGGGAAAGAGAGAATTTGGAACTCAAAATTTTTAAATAAAATGTTAAAAATTATTTTTATATATGAATGGAAAAATAAAATATTTAAAGTATTTTTTGAAGTTCAAAATCAAGAAATAGGATAAAAAAATGAGCCAACAAAAAAAGTTCAACATTAAAAATGTACAAAGGAAACACAGTAAGAGCAAGACACAAACTTAGAAGAAGATCATGCAGTAAAAAAAAGGTACAAGCAAAGGCTCAAAAAATAAATTAATTAAAAATAAATTTTTAAAAAACCCTGTGTATTGGACAAAAGTTCAACAAAAATTCCTGTTTTTTGAAAACAAAATTAGTTTTCAAATCAAATAAGTGTAGCAGAGGGGAAAATAGGTTAAAATGTAAGCAAAGGACAAAAAATGTGAAAAAAAATAATTAATAGCTTGATAAAAGAAGTACAAAACCATGGAAGACAATGACACCTTAGAGAGCAAAATTGTTCAAATGGGAAAAAAAATAAAAGGTACAAAAGCTCTCTGAAGAAAATGATTCCTCTAACATTGGAATTAGGCAAAGGGAAATTTAATGATTCCATGAAATATCAAAATAAAAAAGAAGAAAAAAAACAGAAGACATGTAAATTATCTCATCAGAAAAACTGACCTAGAAAATACATTGAGGAGACATAATTTAAGAACTGTTGGACTATCTGAAAGCAATGCTCAAATAAAGATTATATTACACATACACATGTACACATGATACCCATCATATTTCAAGATATTATCAGAGAAAACTGCCCTAATATCCTTATACCAGAAAGGAAGAGAGAAATTGACAGAATCCACCAATCAACTTCTGAAAGAGATCCCAAAATAAAAATCCCTAAGAATATTAAAGCCAAATTCAGACCTCTTAGAGGAAAGAAAAAATACTTCAAGCAGCCAAAAAGAAAGCATTCAAAAACCATGGAGACATAGTCAGGATCATACTAGATTTAGCAATTTTCACAGTAAAAGAGTGAAAAACAAAGAATATGAAATTCCAGAAGACAAAAAAGCTGAGAGTGCAACCAAGAATAACTACTCAGCAAAATTAAGTATAATACCTGGTGGTTGTGGGGGGGGGGAAAGAGAGTGAGGGAGGAGAAAGGATATTTAATGAAACAGCATACTTTCAAGCATTCCTGATGAAGAGACTAGAGCTAAATAGACACTGTGACTTTCAAATACAATGCTCAAGAGAAGCATAAAAAGGTAAACGTGAAAGAGAAATCAAGGTCAAATTGTTTACCTTTTTATCATTATTATTGCAATTAGAAGGATTCTACATGGAGGTCATGGAAGTCAGTAGATTATATAGAGATAATGTAAAAAAAAAGGGAAAGGTGAGAAAAAGAGATGACTAGGGAAAAGGGGGAAGAAGTGTGAGGAAAATTATTTCACATGAAAGAGATGCACAAAGAAGATCTTGAATAATAGAGGGCAAAATTGTGAGTGGCAAGGGAGGCAATGCTTGGATTTCACATTCAAATTGCTTTAAAGAAGATAAAAATATATAAATACATTTGCATTTGGTAATAGAAATCTAGTTTACCCAACAGGGAAGTAAAAGGAAATGAAGATAAAAAGAAAGGAGGTGAAGGGTGATCAAAGAAAGAGCAGATAAAGAAGGCAATGGTCAGAAGCTAACCAGACCTTAGAGCAGGACAGGATAAAAAGAAAGAAGGATAAATGGGAGAAAAGAGGATAGAGAGAGCAACTAGTAATAAAACTATGAATCTAAATGGAATGAATTCACCCATCAAACTGAAATGAATAGTAGAAGAATTAAAAACTAGAATCCAACGAAATGTTGTTTATAAGAAACGGAGAAACACTCGTAGACTTAAAATAAGGTGCTAGAGTAGAAACTATTATGCTTTAGCTTGTGTAAAAAGGGCAGAAATAGCAATCAGGATCTCAAAATAAAGTAAAATCAAAAAGAGACCAAATTATAAGGGATAAGGAGGGAAACTTCATTTTGCTGAAAGGAACCATAGACAATGAAGTAAAATTAATACTAAGGAGATAGTCACCATATTCACTAAAGGAAATATTATCTAAATTCTTAAAGGGCAAGTTAAATGAATTTAGGAGGAAATGGTAAAACTGAATTAATGGGGGATCTCAACTATCCCCCCCTGTAAGAGCTAAATATATCTAACAATAAAATAAACTAGAAAGTAATTAAGGAGATGAGTAGAGCCTTAGAAAAATTAGAAATGATAGACCTCTGGAGAAAACTTTGTAGGAACAGATAAGAGCATATCCTTTTTTTTTTAAACACTTTGAAAACAAATAAAAAATAAAAGCTTTAACAAAAAGGAGGGGCAATCAAATGGAGAAGATGAGCCTAAAATATATTCTAGAAAGACAGAGGAATTAGAAGAAGAAAACTTGGTAATTCTTTAGTGATAGGAACATTTTAAAAAGTATTTTCAAAAGAGGACATTTTGGAAGAGACAGCAAAAAATGGTATATTCCACAAATAAAGTGATAACTGGAAAATACATTTTTAGTTCACCACAGAAATAGGTTCCCTTAAAATATCAAAATGCAGCTTGAGTACTAGCAATCATTTCCTCATTCAATTAATTTTATACACACTTTTTGTTCCATTTTGAGCACTTCTGTATGGAGAAGGTTAAGGCCACCTCTTTGAGGAAGTCTCCTGATATACTCATTGATTTGCTAAATGCAATTTTATAACTTCACTCCACTTCAAGTTGAGATTTTTTGAGAGGGGGAGGGGAACTTTCATGCTCATGAATTACATTTAATGGGATACTTTGTGACATGAGCAATGTTTCATAGACCATCATAATTAAAAATTGACAGTAAATGTGTTTGTGTTCTAATTCAAAGATGCAAATTTACTTCGGGCTCCTTTACAACTCCATCAAGTACAGATTATTTACGGAATAATCTAAGTTTTATGGCTGTTCTTTTAGAGTTAAACCAAGGACTTATTTAATGACTTCTACAGGGAGGGACAGTGAGAACCCACTGGCTTATCACTTAAGCACTGTGCAAGCAGACACTATTATTTTCATCTATGATATTTCCTCCTCTTTGCTTACTTTTCTGTTGTGACCTGCAGGATATACTTAAAAATAGCCAAATCATTGTCTACTTTTCAGCTCTTGACTCCTAAGGATATTATAGATATCTGCCACTTAGCAAATATTTAGAACATGTAAAGGATTTTAGACGTGATCTATTCCAACTCCCTCATTTAACTGATAAAGAAAATGAGCCCCGAGGTTATATACATATTTTGTGGTAGAATTTAAATACTTAGCCTGCAAACTCGTGGCTTTTTCAAAGCACTTTTTCATCCTTAGAGTCAAAAGAATTGGACATAGTTTCATCTCAGTTTTCCCTAATTAAAACCAAGAAAGTAACAAGGTACTGGGGGTAGGGGTATTTTTCTTCAATAAATGAGAAAATTTAATCCAAAGCAATTTATTCCCTTTCTTTTAGAGACAGACATGACTGATAGACTTTGAGTAAGTATTCATTTAATATAAGATGTAGGAATTTGGGAGACTCATTTCACCAAAAGTTAAGCACAGGTATATTCAGTGACTGAGATTGATTCAATAAGGTTAGAGTCAAAGCCAGGAAGTGAATTGAGAAAGGGAAAAAAAAAAATCTGCACAAAGACCAGGTTTCTATTAAATATCTATCCCATGCCCTGGCTTTGAAGAATGTTAAATGTACTCACTTTAGGTTTCTATAGTGGAGACTGCTGGTAGATAGCACTATAGCTTACATAATACTAGTTCTTCCATTATTTTTGTATTGTTCAAGTCTCCATGACTTTATTTGGGGTTTTCTCGGCAAAGACACTGGATTGGTAGGTCATTTCCTCCTCCAGTTCATTTTATAGATGAGGAAACTGAGGCAAACAGGACTGAATGACTTGAACTCAAATTTTCCTGATTCCCAGCCTTGTGCTCTATTCACTACACCACTTAGTTCCATAAGAATAGGAAAAAGAGGGAAAGTCCTATAAGGAAAGTGAAAATCATTCATTGGATTATAGATAGAGGAGTTACATGGTCTTTTCTCCATGGCCAAAGAGTCTAATTATGATCCCACAGAAAAGTTTAAGGATCTCCTTAGGATTTCTCTTTTTCACCCACTGGATTTTGGTGGCATTTACTTTGAAAGAAATTTGCCTAAATTTTCTAGATAGATGTAGAGTTTGATTTTGAAAATGTAAAGTTTCTTAAATTTTCAGATTTATTCTATCTGTATAAAATGGCCATATCAAGAATTTTTAATAAGCTAACTCAGGAAGTCAGTCCAATAGATTGGTTTTTATTTTGTTATGTTCCCCCTACCAAATCAATCAATTATAGTGAATTCACCAGTCATTTTGCTTATGTATAGTTTACAAGTCATATCATATGCCTTCTTGAGAAAAAATTGTGTTTACAGCAAGGCCCCATCTAGCCAGAAACCACTTATTCACCAACTATTTGGAATATTCCAAATATTTCAATATTTGTAACCTAGCCAAAAAAAACAGAAGGAAAAGTAGATCTTTAAAATGACAAAATACGTTTCATAAAATCTGTGGGCTAAAAAAAGCATGCATTGAACTGAACTACTTGAGTTCAGTTGGTTTTTAATCTTACTTTAGACAAAGTTCTAAAAATTTGAGTTACCTCTTTTCTCTCCCCACAGCAGATAAAAAGCAAAAAATTAGAAGGTGGGGAGAGAACAAGGCCCAGGTTTCAGGGAGTTGAAGGAATAGAATAAATGGTATTTAAATAAGTGAGGATTACTAAAATATCAATTTATAGCCATCTGTTAGGTGGTGTGGTAGACAGCATGCAGGACCTGAAATCAGAAAAACTCATCTTCCTGAGTTCAGATCTGGCCTTAGACACTTACCAGCTATGTGACCCTGGGCAAGTCCCTTAACTCTGTTTACCTTAGTTTTCTGACCTATAAAATGAGTTGGAGAAGGAAATGACAACCCCCTCCAGTATCTTTGCCAAGAAAACCAAAAATGCGGTTGTTAAGAGTCAGACATGACTGAAAAACAACTGAAGAACAAATTCATGAAAAGATATATTAAAACAATGGTTCTCAACCTTCCTAATGCCACAACCCATTAATACTCATATGTGGGTGTATCTGCATGTGGGTGGACATGCCTGCAGACAGATAGAGGAACAGTGTCTCCCTTCCTAAGACAATTGGAAATATGTATTTTCCGATGGTCTTAGGCGACCCCTGTGAATGGGTCGTTCAACCCACAAAAGGGTTGTGACCCACAGGTTGAGAACCACTGTACTAAGGCATGGAGATGCTACAATATGGGCCAGTGGAAAGAGAGCCTATGTGATCAAGTCATGTATATTCTAAAAGGTAAGTCTTCAGAGAAAATGCTGTTGTACTTGTTCTATGCATTAAAACCACAACATAGTATTATCTATATCGACACTCTTTCTTATGGTACAGATGGCAATTGACCCACATCTCCCTGTACTGTATGACTGGTTCATGGCCTCCCATAAATACTCCAAGGAACATCCATCTAACATATCAGTAGTTTCTATTTTTCATTTTATGAGTATTAATGAAACAAATAACCTCAGACACTTTCTAGTCATCTGACCTAAGGCAAGTCATTTAATCATGCTTGCCTCAGTTTCCTCATCTGCAAAATGAGCTGGAAGAGGAAATGACAAGCCACTCCAGTGTCTTTGCCAAGAAAACTTCAAATTACAGGATCATGAAGAGTCAGACATAACTGAAACTGACTGATCAACAAGTAGAAATATGTTTCAAATTAATTACAAGGCCTTGTTAAATGAAAATTATAAAACATTAATTCTTGGTGATTTGGCTATGATTTCAAATATAAATTATTGTGTTAGATCAGACAATAATGCACTCAGGTAATTTTGAAGTAAGTTACCCAATATAAGTGGCCCCTAGAAAGGTATATTTTAGAAAATCTTGTTTTTCCTTTTCTTTTCCTCTCTTCTCTTCTCTTCTCTTCTCTTCTTACTTTTTCTTTTCTTTTCTTTTCCTTTCTTTTCTTTTTGTGTTCTCTCTTGTTGTCAGACTATTAGCTAGGCCCTCTGATTGTCAGATGTGTTCATGTTTAATAGCGTCCCCTTCTGATTTGTTGCTTGGAATTTTCTATAGTGGATGGAACCAAATGCCCAATAAAACTTGATGGAATTGTGTCTAAAGTAAGAGTAAGTAGGGTTTAAGTGAAGGCCTCAGATTTTTACATGGATATTTTCAAATCTGTTTTGAGTGCTCAAAAGCCTTTTTCTTTGACATTCTGCTTTAAAAAGAACATTTCTATTTAGTTCTGTGACAATGATGTCTTATAGTGCTTTG
This sequence comes from Pseudocheirus occidentalis, assembly GCA_028646575.1. Classification (NCBI taxonomy): domain Eukaryota; kingdom Metazoa; phylum Chordata; class Mammalia; order Diprotodontia; family Pseudocheiridae; genus Pseudocheirus; species Pseudocheirus occidentalis. Next base: position 1,197 of record JAQQSW010015523.1, on the reverse strand, counting down.
CAACCATTTCACAGGCATATATAAAAGCAAACATAGAGTATTTATACCACACTATCAAGTTTTTACCCTAAGCTTGCTTTCAGGGAATTAGTCTTTGGGAAGAAAAAAAAAAAGACCAGAAATTTCAGTTGTAAACCATTCTCAATGTTATTTAAAATTCTACAGGAGAGACCACAGATGGAAAACCACTGGATTGGCAGGACTATGATTAAAGGTATTAATATCTCACCCTACCTCAACTCTCCTACCCCACCCTTTCTTTGGTGTGAATTCTTTGTTTAATTTCTGGCAGATTTCAAGTTTTACTCATTAGCATTCTTTTTTTTTTTTTGAGGGAAGTCCAGATTAAGTGACTTGCCCGAGGTCACACAGCTAGTTTTTGTGTTAAGTGTCTGAGGCTGGATTTGAACTCAGGTCCTCCTGACTCCAGGGCTGATTCATTAGCTTTCTTGAAAGACTATGGTTTAAGGAGTTTGGGAAGACATGAAATGGAAACATTTTTAAAAATACTGCACTTAACCACTATTTGTATTTGCATGACAATTTTGATGAAAGAATCTCAGAAATACTTTATCAACATTGTCTTAATCTCAGTATTCTTTAGGGGGAGGGGGAAGGGGATTGATGTGATTAAGGGTGCTAAATATGATTATCTACCTTGGGATAGTGAAGTAAGTAGATACAGAAAAAATGGTTTCCCCAGGGTTGGGTTCCAAATTAGGGAGAGAATAGGAAATATACCAATTGGATGTCACTTTCTCTACCAGGATAGTCACTAACCAGTCTCCCTAAAGTGCAGCTAGAATATAGCTAAAGAATTCTCTCAGAAGAAGGAAAAGTAATCATACCTAAAGCCTGAAAGCCAGGTTAAACCTTTAAATTGCTTTAAATCCCCTTAAATGCAAGGAACTTGCCAGATCTCCAGCTTTCACAAGCTAGTTTCTAATTATGTAATTTTCTAAACTGTTTAGTGTATCTTTTTGCTGGAAAAATTTCCACACTGACTGTAACCAGCCATGTAATCTGTTATTTGGAAAAAAGCATAAGTAATAGTGTGTTGGGATTTTCCCCCAAAGCTTAAAATAATTTGGTGGAGGGAGGGTGACATAGGGTAAGGCATGGGGCCTTAGGGAGAAGGCCCATTCTTTTCCTACTCCCAACTCCATATTAACTTATCTTTCCATATTTAAGTGTTTA
>JAQQSW010015522.1:0-11870 GCA_028646575.1 Pseudocheirus occidentalis | reverse complement strand
GGGGGGGGGGGAGGGGAGTGAAGAAAGTAGGCCGATGGAGAGAGTATGTGATACACCTTGTCTTATCAAGGGCTAGCAGTGAGAGGAAGGATACCTTTCTGGTCTTTGAAAGAGAAGAGCCAAAAGAGGAGCAGAGAAGGAGGAGGAAGGAAAAATGGAAAAGGAGGAAAAGAAGGAAGTCTTACTTTGGGGGCTGAAGGGGCTTTCACTGATGAATACTCCTATGGGTAAAGAGAGATGGTCGTTTGGAAAGGAGTACAAAAAAATGAAATTTTAAAAACTAATGAACAGGACTAAGCAAAGTGGAGGAGAGGAAGGGGAATTCTATTTTAATGAGAGGAAGAAAAAAGTGACAGAAGACATATATAAAAGTAGGAGAAAAAAAGGAACTAATAAACAAAACCCTAAAGGGAAAAGGGTAACAAATGAGAAAAGGGGATCAGGAATGTCAGTGGGAATAGTGCCATCTTAAAAAAGATTAAAATAAAGTAACTGAAGGAACATGATACTGTGTTTACAGCAGGAGGGGAAAATTTAAAAAAAAGTTATAGAGATGAAAGAAAAAAATAAATCTAACTCATAACTTTAAATGTCAACGTATAAAACAACCCAATAAAATGAAAAACTGACAGATTAGATAAGAAAGCAAAATCCTACAACCTACAAGAAATAAGTTTTAAAAAACAAAGACATAGGCAAAATAAAACTGAAGGTATGGGGGGAAAATTACTATTCATTAAGTGAATCCAAAAAAGCAGAAGTTGCAATCATGCTATCAGATAAAGCAAAAATATTCAAAAAACAAAGAGATAAACAAGGAAATTACAATATGGTAAAAGAACCACAGAAAAAGAACCAACTATCAGTAATAAACTTATGAATTCCAAATGACTTACCATACAAATTCATGAAGAAAATATCTCAATTTCAAGAAGACAAAGACAGTAACTAAATATTGATAAGAAACTTCAATATCCCTCTATTAGTTTTGGGTAAATCTAACAGAAAGATAAACAAAAGGAAAAACAGGGAACTGAACAAGATTCTAGAGAAGTGAGAGTTAAAAAGGCTTATTAGCATCTTCTAATTGGACTTCAAAAGAATTTATATATTTCTCTTTGTAGGATGAAAATTTTACAAAAACTGATTATGTACTAGGACACAGAGATATTGCAAACAAATGTAAAAAGACAGAAATAATCAATATAATTCTTTACAGATCATGATAAGAATAGAAATCAGTTCAGGGACCACAAATAAAAGACACATAGCCTCCCAAAGACACTACAATGAAATCTTAAATGATGAGGTCAAAAATAAAATCCCAGAAACAATGAATAATTATGTAAAAGAAAGTGATAATGATATAAAACAACATACCGAAATTTCTGGGATACAGCTAAAGCAGTCCTCAAGGGGAAAATCATATCCTTATAATCATACATGAACAAAATTGGGGGGAAAAAAAGAGGATTAATGAATTGAATATGCATTTAAAGAAATTAGAAAACCAACCAAAAAAACACAAAAGCAAAAAAGGAGATATTAAAAACTAGAGAAAAAGTACCTAAATCAGAAATTTAAAAAAACAGAAAAATGACAAATAAAACTAAAAGCTAGTTCTTTGAAAATAATAAAACTGATAAAACCTTGGCTAATCTCATTAAAGAGAGCAAAAAATCAGATCAATAAAGAAAAACAAGAAAGGTAAAATCACAGCAAAATCAGAAGAAATAAAAATAAATCAGAATATATCATACATACACTTACTAACAAAACTGAGAATAGAAAAGGAAGTGAGGAATACCATTAAAAATATAAAATATCCAAACTACCAGACAACCAGATACAGATGTTAAATAACTCAATCTTTGGGAAAAGAACTAGGTCTAGTTATATGGGAACTACCAAAGGGAAGGAAAAAACTTCTAGCTCTTATGGATTCACAGCAGAATTCTACTAAACTTTTAAAGAACAGTTAGTACCCATACTTCACAAATTATTTTCAACAAATGAGAAAGAAAACACCCCACCAGAATCTTTTTTATGAGATATAGTCCTAATACCTAAACAAAGGAAAGCTAAAAAGACAAAAAGAAAACTATAGGCCAATATAATTCATAAACAGTGACTCAAAAATGTTAAAATTCTATCAAAAAGACTAGCAATTTATCCAAATCATTACCCCAATTATCCAAAACATCAGGTGACAGAGGGAGTCTCGATGTGGCAATGGGGGGCAAAGAATAGTCTACCTTCTCTATCATGAGGATAGTGAGTTGTGAAGTATGAGCTAAAGTCAAGTCAACAAGCACTTATTAAGCATTTGCTATGTACTGGGTAAATAATTATGCTAAGTGCTAGAGATAGAAAGAAAGGGGATAAAAAATTCCCTGCTGTCAAGAAGCTCACATTCTAATGGGGAGACTATATTCAAACAAGATATAAACATGATGAACTGGAGATAACTTTGAAGGGAAAAGTACTGTTAAGAGAAGCTGGGAAAGGCTTGCTTGCAGAGCGTGAGATTTTAGCTAAGACTTGAAGGAAGCCAGAGAAGCCAGAAGGCAGAGATAAAGAAGGAGAGAATTCCAGACATGGGGTGCAGTCAGTGATTTTGTATTCTCATGTGATCAAAGAGTATGTGGGTGAGGAGTAAGATGTAAGGGCGGCTAGGTGGTACAGTAAGTAGAGCACCGGCCCTGGAGTTGGGAGGACCTGAGTTCAAATCTGGCCTCAGACACTTGACACACTTACTAGCTGTGTTACTTTGGGCAAGTCACTTAACCCCAATTGTCCTCCAAAAAGGGAAAAAAAAAAAAAGGTAGGAAAGAACAAGGATATGAAGGACTTTAATATCTAAAATGAGGATTTCATATATGATCCTGAATGTTATAGATAGGAGCCCCTGGAGATTACTAAATGCAGGAGGTGACATTGTCAGACGTGTACTTTAGGAAGACCAATATGACAGCTGAGTAGAGGATGGACTGGAGTGGGGAGACACTTGCGGCAAGATTAACCAGGTGGTTACTTCAATAATCCAGGCATGGTGATGACAGCACAATCCCAGGTGGAAACAGTGTCACTGATGAAGAACTGACAGAATTTGGCAACAGATTGGGTACAGGAAGTGGAGTAGAGGGAGTTGAGGATTACACTTAGGTTGTAAGCCTTAATGACTGGAAGGATGGGGGAGCCCTTGACAGTAAGAGGGAAGTTAAGAAGGAAGGGTTTTCTTAATCAATACCAAAAGACAGAGAAAAGATCTGGGAAGAAAGAATATATGGTAATTATAGAGTAGACATTCCAGAGAGAATAATGGAAGGGGTGGACAGGTGTGTTGTAGAGGAACTTTGGGCAATCAAAAATTAAGGCTGAAGCAGATGAGAGTAAAGGAGTTTGTAGCTAAGATTGGTTAACAGGGGTTTGCACATATGCATCTAAGGGGTCCAGTATAAGTAAATGGAGTGAGTGCAAGCAAATAGTAAATTCAAAGCTGATGCAGACATTATAGGCAAAAGCAAAATTATGCTACAAATAAGATTTGTAAAGAAAAGAAGAGTGAGAAAAAACATAAAAAAGAAACAAGATATATCAAGAGGTAGAATACATCTTTTAGTAAGGGGAAGATGGAGTATCCTAAGGAGCAGGAAGATCAACACCATATAGTGCCATTGAAGCAAAGAAAGTTCCCTGAAAGAGTGGCTAATTAACAGTGTTGAATGTTTCAAAAAGATTAAAAATAATAACAACTAAAATAAGAAGTTAGTGCTCAAGAGGTAATGGGGTGACTTTCTTTTGTTTGTTTCGGAGGGGTAAGGCAGGGCAATTGGGGTTAAGTGACTTGTCAAAAGTCATATGGCTAGTTTTTTTGTGTTGTGTCTGAGGCCGGATTTGAACTTAGGTCCTCCTGACTCCAGGGCCTCTATTCACTGCACCACCTAGCCGCCCCATGGGGTGACTTTTAATGGCAGTTTTAGTGCAGTGTGGGAGAGAGAATATAAATTTAACAGTCCTCCAGAGATAAACTGCAGAGAGTAAAACAAAGTTTCATGGCACCCCCTTTCCTCCCCAAAGTCTGATAATGAAGAGAAGCTATCGTAATCTAGGGAAGATGTCTTAAGATAGAAAAGACCTGCATATTTTTGTAGATAATGGTGGAATACTGTTACAATAATTAGTTCACTTTAGTATTAGGGACAATATAATGGCCCCAAAGGTCCATAAGGTTCTCTCCTCTTTGACTTCAGGGAATTATTTTAGATTAACTATGAGTGTAATCACAATTGCTCCTAGTAAGGAAGATTCTTAACATTTAGGCAAAGATTGGGCACTCTACCTAAATTTACACTTAAATCTCTCTCTCCTTAATCTCTGACCTCTTCATGGCTGCATCAAAAAAAAGTTTACTGTAACCATTTAGGTAATGAAACAGCAGATTAGGGGCAGCTAGGTGGCACAGTGAATAGAGCACTGGCCCTGGAGTCAGTAGGACCTGAGTTTAAATCTGGTCTCAGACACTTAACATTTACTAGCTGTGTGACCTTGGGGAAGTCACTTAACCCCAATTGCCCTGCCCTCCCCCCTCCAAAAAGCAAAGAACAAAAACAAAGAGAAACTGTAGACTATATTATACTCTCTGTAGAAAAGACAGCAACTTGGAGGGGAGTTGCCCTGGGAGTCCTGTTGGCCCGGTCTTCTATTCTGAAATGTCTTCAGAGCCAATTGTCTTCTCCAATGTCTCTCTTCCATGACACATCTCATTTCTACCTTTGCTCTTCAGGAGTGTGCTGCAATTGCTCAAACTTTCCAATTCCAACTAACTCAATGCTTTTAACACAAGATTCAGAGGGTAATGAAAAAAAAAATCCTTGTCCAGACTTCTTATCTGGTTTCATTTCATACCATTAAATAAATGTCTTTCAAAGACTTCACTCTTAATCAAAGGTCTAAGTGGTTCAAATTCAGCCTAAGACTGAAGAAAGGATAACAGATGAAAGCCCTGGGAGATGAAGAGATAGCATGAAGAACCTAGAGGGGGAGTTATCCTTGAAAAAGAAGAACACTTCTTCAAGAAAGGAAGTTGTGGAGAGAAAATGAAGAAGATAAAGACAATTTTTGAGGTGGTGAGGTTGCTGTGGCTGATCCTTTAAAGTCACTGGGAGTCTGATTTTCATAGAGTTATAAAAGTCTACAACTAGAAGGGATTTATATTCTCATTTGATAAATAAGGAAGCTTTCCTTATCTATCAAAGATAGTTGGCTATGCAAAGGAGCCAGAGACTCTTCAAGTGTGAAAGGACCTCAACACCATCTAGTCCAATCCACACCTGTACTGAATCTCCTCTACAACAGCCCCAATCACTGGTCAGTCAGCCTTTGATTGAAGAACTTTGGGTGGGTAACACTACTTTCTAAAACAGCCTGTTCTAGTTGGGTAACTCTAACCGGAAGTTTTTCTTACCTCAGGGCCAAATCTGCCTCAAGAGTTAACTTCTACCAGTTGCTCCAGGTTCTTCCCTCTGGGGTTAAACAGATAAAGTCAAATCTCTCTTTAAATACATAAAAACAGCTATCACAGCCCTCAGGTCTTCTTCAGGCTAAATAAGTCCAGCCTACAGAAGATTTTCAAACAGCTTGGTTTCAAGGCATTTTACCATCCTGATCACTTTCTAGCCTGCCAATGTCCTTTCCAGAACTGAGCACAACTACAGTTGAGAAGGGCAGAATATAGAGTGACTATGGTGTAGTGGTTAAGGCGTTCACAATAACTGTAAGATCTGTTTTCAAATCGCTCTTGGGATTTATCCATTAATCATGTTGGGGGAAAAAAGCAAGAAAAATAAACAAAGTGAAAAAAGTATTCTTCAGTCTGTACTCAGAGTTCTTCTACTCTCTCTGGAGGCGGATAGCATTTTTTTTTTAATCATGGTGTAAAGCCAGAAGAATGCTGCTATGAACAGCTTTTCAAGGTTCTGATTACATAGTATAGTGAACATCATTTATTCAATAATAAATCAAAGCAAAACATTCACAGAAAATCAAAATACAGCATTCAAAATGGCTTATCACTAAAATGGCCACATAGTTTTCACCACAGTGGTCATAAAGTTTGGAACAAAGTACATTCATTTAGTCAATTAATCATTCAATCAACTCAATCATTCAATCCTCCTTAAGGAGGTTTGTCTCCTTAAGGGACACAAAGAACAATAGTCAAAGTTCTCCACTCATGGGGCACACTGAGTTAACTCAGCCAGTCACTTATTCAGTCATCATTCACTATTCAATCATCAGAAAATACACAGGCCCTCCACCCCTATGTCACTAATAAATTACAATTTCTCAGTCAGTACACAGTATCCAAGTAAAGTCTTCTTTCAGCTTGACTCAAGGTGGTCTCTCAGATTCCCTGGATCCCCTTCCATAGTCCCAGTTCCTACCTGGATTCACCAAACTGTCACCTAGGTTCAAAGGCAGATAGCTCCCAGGTCCTTGTCCAGCTCTCCTCGAATTTCCTGTTCCATGCTGAAGGTCACAGCGTCCGGTGCACCTTAAAGCCTTTACAGTCTCTGTTCCTAGAAAGGCTTAACAAAGCCACAAACAGGTTCATACAAAGTACCAGCATCACAGTCATACTTCCTCAGTCTTCAGCAGCTCCTCAGCAGAAGCTCCAGCTGGTTCCCAGAATCAAAATCACTTCACCCAGGTTCCCAAAATCAAAATCATTCTCTCCAGGAGGGGAGGGTGTTCCTCTTCAGCCTCCCTAGCAGCAGCAACTTCTGCCTCCAGGAAGCTTGCTCCAAGAAGATCTGACAGACCCAGCAGGGGCCTCTCCTTATATACACACATGGCATTAGCTCCCTGTTTCAGCCATTTCCTGTTTCAACCCCTTCCTATTAAGTCAGCAACAGGGGTTCATACCTTCTGTTTCTTTAACAGAGGCTTGACTAATTACTAAATGCTAAAGTGGCTGTTAGCTTTGCCAAGACAAAAGGATCAAATTACATTACTATTACACAGATGATCAACTGTGTAAGTCTTAGTTACTGTGATCAAGACAACAATATTGCTATTACTGTGTACACTGTTCCCCTGATCCTGCTCACTTCAATTTGTATCATATGTGTCTTCTAAGGTTTTTCTGAAACCATCTTGCTCATCATTTCTTATAGCACAATAGTATTCTATCACAATCATACACCACAACTTGTTCAGTCATTATGCATATGATACAGTTTCCAATTCTTTGCCACCACAAAGGGAGCTGCTATAAATATTTTTGTACAAATAGGTGCTTTTTCCTTTTCTTTGCTCTCTTTGGAATGTCTAGAATCTTTTGCTGAGGACACTCACTCTCCCTATTATTATCTGATATAGTTATGGAAATGCTAAGTAACAGTTATAAAACAAGAGAAAGGAATTAAAGGAATAAATAAATCCCAATTTGCTGATATGATAGTTTACTTGGAAAACCCCAGCAAATTAGCAAAGATACTAATTGAGACAATTACTAGCTTTAGCAAAGTTGCAGGGTACAAAATAAATCCTCAAAATCAAAGGCATTTCTATATAATAATAACAAACACAAGAAGCAATAATAGAAAGGGAAATACAATTCCAAATAACTATGAAATATAACAGAAGCAACATTCCAAAACATACAAAAGACTTATATAGAATCAATTACACAGTATTCCTTAAAGAAATAAAGAACCTAAATAGGTGAAGAAATATTCAGTGTTCATGGCTAAGCACTGTTAATATAACAAAAATGACAATACTACCAAAATCAATTTGCATTTTAAATGCTATTCCATCAAATTACCAAGAGGTTACTTTACAGAATTTGATAAAATAATAGCAAATAGCAAACTTCATTTGGGAAACAAAAGATCTAGAATATCAAGGAAAATGATGAAAAGCCAGGGCAAAGGGTATTAAAATAGCATCTCCAAATCCCAAACTAAATTATAAAGCAGTAGTTACCAAAACCATCTTCTATTGGTTAAAGACTAGATTCAATAAACAGAACTCAATAATCTTTGATAAACTATAATACATAAATTCCTCAGGGAAGATTCCCTATTTGATAAAAAAATTGTTAGGAAAACTGGAAAGCAGTCTACCAGAAATTGGGCTTGGACCAACATCTTATACCACACTCGACAATATATTTTAAATGGGAACATGACGTGAATGTTAAAGATCATACTATTTAAAAAATTAGAAGAGAAACAGATCATTTATATAAGAACTGTAGTCTTAACCAAGCAAGAAATAAGGCAATTACAAAGGATAAAACAGATAACCTTGATTTGTGGAAACTGAAAAGCTTCTGCATAAACAACATTAATACATCTAAGAAAAGAAGTGAAGTGGTTGAATGAGGAAAAAATCTGTTATCAAATATTATGTTCTCTTGCATTTTTGTTTCATATCTGTCTATAAGCTCCTTCACAGGACAAAACTGTATTTTTTTTTCTGTTTCACTATGACCCCTAAACACACAGAAGTGCTCACAAAATTGAATTATGCAAATATAGTCAAAATTAGTGGTTAAAAAAAACACAGCAGTTGAATCCAGGAATGTACTATATGAAAAAAAGATATAGATTCATACAATTTTGAGTTGGTAGAATTCTTAAGAACTAGTTCAACCTCACTTGTATGGTGAGGTTTTTGTTCTCAGTCCTCCATTCTTAACTTCTCAACTTCTCTTAAGCTTTTTGATACTGCTAACTACCTTATCTTCTACTCACATATCCTAATATTAGGACTCTCTTCTGAGTCCTCTACCTCCTGTCTGACTGTTCGTTATCGGTCTCTAAGTGTATCCCAGGTTTCTGTCCCAGGCCCTCTTCTTTTCTTTCTTTACATTCTCTCTTGTAGTTATCTCATCATTCCCAAGGGTTCAATTATCATCTCCCTGCATATGACTACCAAAATCTACATACCCAGTTCTCACTGAGTTCTTGAGTTCCAGTTCTAAGTTATTTACTAGCTGCTGTATAGTTCCACCTTGAAGGTCCAGGAGAACCTCAAAGCCAACAGAAGGTCCAACATGGAATTCGTTATTTTTTTTCCTCAATCTAACTCTTCCTCTTAACTTCCCTATTTCTGTTGACAGCGCAAGCATCCTTCCACAGTCACTAGTTTCACAACTTTAGAGTCATACTCATACATTGTCATTTACCCTGCCCCCCCGATATCAGAGGGTCTTTACTAAAATTTCAAGATAAAAAGCTCTATAGAGAATCTTATAAGAACAGTTTTCAATTTACAGGCTTGACCGTCATTTGTCTATAAGCTCCTTAGAATTAGGTTTTCCCACAGAAACATGGGATGACAAAGTTCTCTTAAAACATAGTTGTTTTTGTTTGAATTAGAATAGCACTGCAAGTAATAACGACTAGTAGTAGTAGTTAGCATTTTTATAGAATCTTAAGACTTGGAACTTTACAAATATTATCTCACTTTAACTTTGCAATATTCCTGAGAAGTAGATGCTATTATTAGCATCCCCATTTTATTGAAGGAAAAAGTGATGTAAGTTTGGCAAATACATACATATATTTGCATAAATGAAGATTTGCCCAGGGTCACATAGCTAGTACGTGGCTGAATCTGAACTCTGATGTTCCTGACTCCAGGTCCAGGACATCTAAAGTACCATCTAGCAGCCTATAGAACTCAACTATGTGTAACAATGTTTCTGCGGAAAAAAGTGCCAGCTAGAAACAACCTAACAATCAGAGTTGAGTGGATCTATGAACTGAGTCAAAAGCTGGGGAAAATTATGTGAGAAAAATTATGTAACTGTTTATATTCTTTGTCCATCAATAACTCTACCACATACTCCTTCCCAAGAGTGAAGAGCAGACACAGAGAGCATTTTAAGAGTTCAGAGTGCTTGACATAAAGTATCTCATTTGCTCCTCAAAACCAAACAGTCAGGGAGATATTAGAGACTTATTCCACCTCTTTCCTTTACTGAGGAAACTAGAGAGGCAAGAAGATAAGGACTTGTGTAGGGTCATATGGCTCAAGACTCCAAGTGGGGCTCTCCAGGAAGGTTCCCTATCAAAGCAAGGGCCTTTCATACAGCCGCATATGCAGAGAAATTAAAACTTGGTCTTAATCAAAAGTAAACATCCATTATGTCTAAATCCTGGAACAACACATACTTTCTACTAGTATAAAAGAGACTCCTTCCTCATAGATGACATGGTTTTAGTTTCTTTGCAAAGCGAGTGTAGTGATTTAGCATTATTTCAAATAGTAAAAGAACAACAAAAAATCCCGGTCATTAATTCAATAAATTAAACTAGTAAGTAGCATGATTTTTTTGCTTTCTGAGGTCTATGTTATGAAAATAAAAGCATACAGCCAAATAATTTACAGAAGATGAAAAAATTATTAATAACAAACCAAGTATGATGAATAAAAAGGGGTTTTTTTTTTTTTAATCTTATGATTTAATAGAATTGAGCTTAGTAGAATTTGGACCTTAGAGCTGCTGTCCAGGCCACTCATTTTACAGATGAGTAATCTAAAGACTAGCTAGAGAAAAGAAATGACTTGCCAAAGATCACCCAACTAGTTAGTAGCAGAACTTAAGTTAGAAGAATCCAGGGATCTTAACTCCCAGTTCACTGCCTTTCTATCACACTCTTTATAGGTTATTTTTCCCCTTACACAGAGAACAATTCAGAACTACATTTCATGAAGTTTACAGGTTATATCAATGGAGAAAATGTAAGGATCATGACAAAGTCTCCAGATAGGAAAGTCAAATTTCCTAGAATCCCATTTCTCCCAGCTCATTGTTTACCTGTCTCTCCACTAAGGAAGTTATGTATAAAGTACATAAAATCAATACAAAATTGTGTGGGACAATGTTCTGGAGGAAGAACACTGAACAAATTTATTGTACCAAAAGGAGTGGAAAAAAAGTGAAGAGCAAAGAGGCCAAGAAGGAAAAGGGAAGTAAACAATCACAATTTTTTTTTAAAACTTTTTAAAACTTTTATTAAACTGAAGAAATCCTTCAAACTCCTCACTTACAAGAGAACAAATGAAAAGGGAAAAAAGGGACCTTATTTTAACTAATCCAATAAAAATTATTATAGAGAGTAAGGAATTAACAGGACGAGAAATTGTAAATATGATAATATTTCTTAGAATCTTAAATAACTAGAACCCTCAACTGTGTTCAAAATAGTGAGTTTTAAATGTACCTGAATGGATGTTGAAAGGGTAAGTTCCAGGGCTGAAAAATAAAATAAATAATAAACCAGGAAAGGAGGTAAGGCAGTCATATCAAGAACAAGGAACAAGCTATATGCTTCATTGTATCCACACTAGAGGATTGCCTCACTTACTCTGCAAGGACAGGAGCCTACCAGGAAGCCCATTCCACTTTGGGCAGCTCTCAATGTCAGCTTCTCTTGACATCAAACCTAAAATTTCTCTTTATAACTTCCATCTACTACTCCTGGTTCTGACTTCTTGGGCCAAGCAGAACAAATCTACCCCCTTCCCCTCCACATGCCAGCCTTCAAATAACTGAACACTGCAGTTATGGCTCCCCTGAATCTTCTCTTCTCCAGGTTTAACATCCCCATTTCCTCCTCTCCTATGACATGAACTTAAGTCACCTGTCACCATCCTGGTTGCCCTCCTCTGCACACTCTACGACCTATCAGTGTCCTTCTTAAATTGAGGTGCCCATTAACGAACAATATATTCCAGATGAGGTTTGACACTGGCAGAGCACACCTCCATAATCTTAGAGGCCAAACCACTCTTTTTTTTTTTGCTTTATGGAGGGCAGTTGGGGTTAAGTGACTTGCCCAAGGTCACAC
>JAQQSW010015521.1:0-11870 GCA_028646575.1 Pseudocheirus occidentalis | reverse complement strand
CTTTCTTTCTTTCTTTCTTTCTTTCTTTTTTCCTTTCTTTCTTTCTTTCTAGATGGTCATATCCTTGATCTTATCATCACCCATAAGTGTTCTACACCCATGTTCATGAATTCTAAAATTATTTTATCAGATCATAGTCTATGGTCATTCCTCTGCCTCTACCTCAGCCTTATAGCTCCAAACCTGGTTCTTCAAACTTTGTTCACACCATGACTTCTAATCCTTTCAGCTTTCAGTCCTTTCTCTCTTTTCCTTTCATCCTTGAACTGGAGGTGACTCTGAACACTCTCTTCCCTTCTCCAGGAGGGAAGATTACCTCTCTCTCTCAGGAAACATGTCCTTCTTCTTTTAGGTTCCTTGTCCCTTTGTCCTGTTAAAGCTTTTCCACTGCCACACCCCAGCCTTGGCTTGCTCCACCATCTGTAACCATTTTTTCTGTTCATATGCTGCTGAGGAATAACTCATGAAGCCATGCTAACATGTGCACTACAAGTTACCAAGTCTCAACTAGGCCCTCACTGCACAAGGCAGTGCTTATATAACTTCCTCATCAATTTGCTCTCCCACTTACCACAGACATGTTTCCAAATCTTTTCATCCTTTCTTCAACTTCCTACAATTTTCCTTCCCTCACCCTCACATCTGAGAACTTTGCTTCATATTTCACTGAAAAGACAGACCGCTCACAGAGAGCTTCCTTTCCTCCTCTTCTCATGATATCAGATGTCTTCTGCACTACTTTCTCCTTCGACACTTCCCACAAAGAGGTGGCCTTTCTCTTTCCTAAGACAAACCTCTTTCTAGGCACAAGTATATTCTATCCCATCTTCTCCAATAGCTTGATCCATCAACCCTGTTTTCTCACTCATATTCAGTTGTTCCCTATCTACTACCTATAATCATAACCATGTCTCTTCCCATCCTCAAAAAACTCTCCCTTTGATCTGTTTATCTCCACCAGCAACTGTCCCACATTTTGCTTCTCTTTTGTGATTAAACCTGAAAAGGCCATTTACAGTAGGTGCTTCTACTTCCTTTCCTCCCCTTTTCTTCCTAACTCTTTGCAATCTGGCTTCTCAACTCATCATTCACCTGAAGCTACTCTCTCCAAAGTTACTAATGATCTCTTAATTACCAGATTTAATGATATTTGCACAATCTCTATTCTTCTTGACCTCCCTGCAGCCTTGGATACTGTCCATTATCTTCTTCTCTTTGATAATCTCTTTCCTCTAAGTTTTATTGACACTGCTCCTTCTAGGTATCCCTCTACCTAACTGAGTGATTCTTCTCTGTCTCCTTTGCTGCTCATCTTCCTTGTCACATTTGCTGACTATGGAGGTCTCTCAAGGCTCTGTCCTAAGCCCTCTTCTCTCCTCCCTATATATTATTTCACTTGGTAATCTCATTAGCTCCCATGATTTCAGTTATTATCTATATGCAGATGACCCTTAGATCTTCTTTTCCAGTCATAACCTTCTCCACTATTACATCCCAACTGCCTCTTGGATATCTGGAAGTTGATATCCTGTAGACATTTTAAGCTTAGCAATTGTCCCAAACTGGATTCATTAGCTTTGCCCCTGGACCGTCCTTGCTTTCTATCTTTCCTGTTACTGTGAAGGGTGCCACCATTTTCCCAGTCCTTCAGGTTCACAACCTGTGCACAACCATTGCCTCCTCACTATCTCTCATTACACCCCACCCCCCCATATCCAATCAGTTGCCAGATCCTGTCAATTGTAACTACACTTTTTGTCCTTACTAGTGGTGTGACCGTAGGTAAGTGACAACCTCTGTGGGCTTCAGTTTCCTTATATGTAAAAACGAGGGAGTTTTTACATATAAGCGATCCCTTTTAGTTCTGCACCTAAAATCCATGCTCTTCACTCCAAGGCTAGCATTCTTTCCCCCACACCATTCTGTCTTTCCTCCCATCTTCTTCTCAGAGATGGGAATGCCCATCTCCTTAGACTGTCTCCTCTCAGAACTCTTCTTCTTTATTTTAGAACAGATTCACCCCTCTAGAGTTGGGGTCACCCCTCCTTTGTTCAGTGAGGGGGTTTGACCAGATGACCTCTGATGTCCCTTCCAGCTCTGGATTAGGATTCTTTGATGCTGTATATCACCATGAACTATCTGAGCCAATTGTCATTCCAGGACTGATTAAAAAGAGTTGCTCTGTATGAGCTTGGCGTGCTTAAGACCATCCAGCTTGTTGAAAGATGATGAGTGAATGTGTAGTTCCAAGATGCTTGCAAAGTCTACTGAGACCCAATTCGGCCTCACTGCTGACCCCTCATGTTTCTGGATTTGCTTGGTTATTTTGGCAAGTGACTTTGGTTCACTTCCACACCACAAGTGCCGCCCGCACTATTTCTGGCTGATATCCTTGGCCAAAGACAAAACCAATGACACCCTGCCTGTTGGCTGTGACCACTGCTGTTGGAGCCTGGCTTGCCATGTAACACACAGCAGAGCCACCCCATTTCCTCTCCTCCTTCCTTCTGGGCCCATGCTATCCCCTCCTCATCCTTTTTTTCACAGAGCAGGGTAACCTTTTTTCTCATCTCTGCCTCAGATAGTCACTTCTATGACATTAGCTAACTGTGTGACCTTGGGAGTTTGACCAGGTGATCTCTGAGGTCCTTCACAGCTCTAAAAGATGTCTGCACCTATGGTCAGAGTTCACATGACCACATTCCAGTGCTGGGGCATTCACTCCCATGTGTGCCTCTGTTTTTTTCCAGTCTCAAAGTTTCTGTCTTGCCTTTATCAACAAGCATTTATTAAATATTCTCTATATGCCAGCCACAGTCCTAAGCACTAAGGATGCATATAAAGGTAAAAACATGGTCCCTGCCCCTCAGAGAGCTCACTTTCTGATGGGGAAGACAACATTCAAACAGATAAAAGATGTGCAACATAAGTCAAAGAGAATATTCCAGGGAAACACAAGCAATGGAGGGCAGGGTAGGAGAGGGCCTGGGAAAGGCCTCCTCTTGCAGAAGGAGAATTCAAACTGGGACCTGAAGGAAGCTATGAAGGCCTGGAGGAGGAGGTGAGAAAGGAAAGAATTCTAGATCTGGGGACAGCCAGTGAAAGGGCATTGAGTTGAGAGATAGCATGTACTGAGTAAGGAACAGCAAAAAGGCTTTAGTGAGGAATAAAACTTAAGAATACCGGAAAGGGAAACAGGGCTTTGAATGCCCAAGAGGGGATTCCGGAGGCAATAGGAGCTATTAGAACTACTTGGGAGTAACATGCTCATACCTGTAGAAAGACCACTTTGGCAGCTGAATGGAGGATGGATTGGAGAGTGGAGGCCGGGAGACCAATCAGCAGATTTTAAAATTGTCCACGTGTGAAGTGATGACAGCCTGTATCTGGGTGATGGTGGTGTCAGAGAAGAGAGAGGGCTGAGAGATGTTAAGAATGCAGAAAGGACAGGACTTGGCAGGGTACCAGTTGGATAGATGGAAGAGTTGAAGATGAGGTAGGTCGGGTGCTTTCAACAGTAATTGGGAAGCTAACAGAAGAGGAGTTGGGGGGAAGAGAGATGATGAGTTCTGTTTTGGAAATGCTGAGTTTGAGATGTCTGAAGGACATCCAGTTCAAAGTTGGAGATTCAAGACTGGAGTTCGGGAAGGAGGTTAGGGCAAGATCACTCAATCTGTGAATCCTTTATAGAGAGAAAGAAGTGCAAGGACAGTCTTGGGAGAGAGCATTGAAGTACCTCAAAGCTCACCAGGAAAACATCCTATCACACAAGCATGATGACTTTGTTCTCAGAGGTGCACTGTGAATGGAAACAAAGGTTTGCTTTCAGCTACTCAGCCTGATGGTTCATTGCTTTCTGTAGGTTACATATATTGTATAGCTAAGGACAGGATTTCATTTGCTTATGGGAACAAAGTCTAGGGTAGAAGTTTTGAAATTTTTTGTGTTTTGGACCCTTTTGGCAATCTGGTAAAGCCTATGAACCTCTTCTCAAAATAATAGTTTCAAAGGCACAAAATAAAACATGTTCAATTACAAGGGAAACCAATTATATTAAAAAGAAGTTATCTTTATCTATCTATCCAGCCATCCATCTATCTAATTTTTTGCTTTTTGGAGAGGGGGAGGGCAGGGCAGTTGAGGTTAAGTGACTTGCCCAAGGTCACATGAGTAGTACGTGTTAAGTGTCTGAGGTCAGATTTGAACGAAGGTCGTCCTGACTCCAGGGCTGGTGCTCTATTCACTGCACCATCTATCCACTCTCTATATTTTTTTGAAGTTCAGGGACCACAGATTAAGAGCTGAGTCTAAGGTAAATGTAAAATAAAACAACACTTTGAGGATATAATCAAGATCCCTACACTAATTATAAAAATCAAATAATAAATATATGAAAAAGGAGCTCAATACAATTTTTGAGGGTCGGGAATTGTTCTCCCTGTTTCTATAGGTAACACTAGCACAGAACTGTATCTGCACAAGCCAGATCTCTGAGGTACATATACCATCACTGCACTGAAGGAATAAGATATTTTTAAGTGCTCATCATGTGCAGCCCTCCGTCACTTAAATCCAATTCACTTGCAAGTCAGGGTATCATGGTCCCTGGTGCCATGGTCCTGTTTGAGAACAATGACAAACAACAACAATGACAACATGGGAGGCTCTGTGCTAAGCCCTTGGGGCACAAGGCAGAAAGTGGGACTGGCTCAAGAAGCTCACATTCCTACTGGGGAATCAACACCTCCAGGAGGATTCAGGGACAAGTCAGAGGAAAAGGTCTCCTTGTCCTTGTGGTGCAGCAGGAGAGTAGGTATTAATGCATCAATTTAGTGCCATTTCCACTAATAAGATCCTATCAGTTTCCAATGTTGACTCATGAAACAGTAGCAGGGACATTGGTGACAAGGACTTTTCCTTCTGGGTCTTCAGGAGGTGTGGCTGTAGCACTGCAGAGGCAGTTGCTGGGCTGCATTTCCGAGGTCTTGGGCAGGAAGCGTTGCTGTTCCCAAGGCTTCGGGGTCCAAGAGGAGATGGTAGTCAGACAGTATGGTTTGGCCTGTCTGGTGCATGCTGCCTCTGGACTCTCCTCCAGCTTGTCTTGTGGTCCCAGCTAGGGTGGCTCGCCTGCCCTGTGTGTAGCAGGTGTTTGGTGGGGGTGGCTGTGCCCTCCTCTTCGAGAGCTGTTTTCCTGGATCGGGTTGTGAGGGCGAGCATGGAAGCAAGGCAGGTAGTCTGGGGCATATTGCTAAACATCATTGGAGAATGCCCCTATGTCACATTTATGACTGTTGGTCTTAGAAGGCCACTCCCATCTCTATTGGAGCTGAAACTCTGTCAGATCCTACCAAGCTGGAAAGCGTTTGTAGAATGCCTACTATGTGTTAGGCACTGTGCTAGACACTTTGCAAATACTGTCTCATCTGATCTTCACAACAATCCCATTTTTTAGTTGAGTTAAGTGACTTGTTCAGGGTCATACAAAACAGCTAAACGTCTGAACTGGATTTAATTTCATGTCTTCCTGACTCCACGTCTAGTACTGTGTCTGCTGTGCCACCTTGTTGCCTCTAGGCTTCCAGAAGGGGGCTGTTAGGTGCTTGGTCTGAGCATCAGCCTAGATAAATTCACAGAGGTCCAGTACTAGGTTAGAAACAGGGTAATGACTTTTTAAGCCAATTCTTAAAGACCATCTAATAAGGTAGAAAGGCCCTGTAATTTGGAATTAGATTTCCTTAAAGTACGGCAGTTACTTTCAGTTTTTCTGCATCAAAAGAGAGGGTTAGTTTGTCCCTTTGCAAATCTGTATCACGTTCTGTCCATTATGAGCAATAATAAAATAATCTTCTTTCATCATGTCCAAACTCCTCCCCCTGCTATCTCCCCACTAAGTTCCTTGAGCCAATAGCTGTTGTACAAATTGTTGTTGTTTGGCCTTTGTTCTGGAAGAGGACCATGATGTCAGGGAGGCGATGCCACGACATACAAGTGAACTGGATATAAGTAAGGCAGGTAGGTACAGTCACCAGCCTCACTTTCTTCTCCAGAGCCATCTGGGCCCAGTGGTGAGACATAGCTCAGGACAGCTGGAGATGGCCCAGGATACAGTGGGAGACCTGGGCCTTTTCTGTACAGATCTGTCCTGATATTCTAGTACCTACCACAGTGCTTTGCATATTGTGCATGCTTAATAGAAAATTGAATTGGTTGAATAAACTCAAAATGGTATCATTAGCAAATTTAACATTATAAATAACTACATGGATACTGTCTGGATAAATAACTCAGTAGGCTTAAAGGAATGAGTCTTACTCATTTCAAACCTAATATGAGGATTATTTGTTAGCTGCTACTATATTTCCCTCTTTTGAATCACAGTTTATTTAATTAAAACTGTATGAAGATCTAAATGATGATTGATATGATTTTCTCCAGAACAGATGGCTCTGCATTCGGTGTTTAGGAAATGCTTGCAGAAATTCCCTCCTCCCTAAGTGGGCCCAGTGATTCATGGAAACAATTATTTAACCAAAGAGATTTATCTCATAATGTGGAACTTTGTTAGAAAGTGCTGAGACATCACTGGGCTCCTTCTCAGGAAGCAGCGGTCTGCCGGCCATGCTGAACCTGTGACTCACTGAATCTGTACCTTAGAATTGGAAGTTTGTTTTTTAGGCCAGTAGATGAATTTTGGGTCAGGTTGTAGAGATTCCAATTACAAATGAAGTCTTTGCCGTGCTGTGCAAAAGGTACTGAGTGTGCTAGTTTGAGATGCTCGGCAGATAAAACATGGTGGGCAGCTGGATGGCCGGGGTTAAAGCAACACATGGAGACTCTTAGTCTTATTAGTAGGTGATTATTGCAAGACAAAGGTCAGCAGGCTCTTTAGTGTAGAAGTGGGCCAATGACTCTCTCCGGGGTCTCTATGGTCAACCAAGGAATATGCAAAGGAGAAGGAAAAAAGGGAGCAGATGAGGAAAGACAAGGAGTGAGAGAAAAAAAGGAAGAACTAGATAATAAAACAGCACATGACATTTGCATCTCCCTAAAGTATAAGGATATATTATTCCCTCCTTCCTATCAAGAGTGTTTGTGGCTCCCTATAGCCCATTGCATCAGATACAAACGGATCTGTTTGGCATTGAAGGTCTCATCTAATCAGGTTCCAACCTACCTCTCCAGATTTCTTTCACATTGTTCTCATTTGTGTACTTTATGTTTCAGCCAGGCTGGCCTATTTGCTATTTCTTGTACCCACTGTGGCATATGCTGTGTGCCCCATACCTGGAAGGCATCCTCCTCTCCACACTGTCTGTAGAGTTTCTAGTTTTCTTCAAGCTTCTACTCAGGTGCCACCTTCTGCAAGCTTCCTGATTCCTTTCTCCCACCGCCTTTTGTTAGTACCCCTCCAATTACTTTGCTTTTATTTTGTATACAGTTTTTATTTACTTATTCACATATTGTTCTTATTTACTTACTTGTTACATGTTACAACCTTCCAGTTGAGTATAAGCCCTTTGAGGGTAGGAGCAATTTCATTTTTTTTATTACCATCACCTAGAACAATGTCTTGTATATAGTACTTAATACATAAGCACTTTTCTTTTGTTCAGTCACTTTCAGTTGTGTCCAATTCTTTATGGCCTCATTTTGGTGTTTTCTTGGCAAAGAGTGGTTTGCCATTTCCTTCTCTGGCTTCATTTTACAGATGAGGAAACTGAGGCAAACAGCATTACATGACTTGCCTAGGGTCACATAGCTAGTATCTGAGTTTGGATTTGAGATCAGGAAGGTTAGTCTTCCTGACTCTAAACCCAGTACTCTGTGCACTGTGGTGCCACCTTATAGGATACTTATAGTATAAGTATACTTTATATGCCTTATAGAGTAATACTTATAGTACATATATAGGTGTGGAATGCATTTTTGTCTAACTGAATTACATTGTAGTGGCACTTAACTTTTATCTTTAAAGCGTTTTGTCAATCAACAACTCATTGGGCCCTCATAGCAAAAGTGAGAGTTAGGGAGTGCAAGTATGATCACCTCTATTTTATAGCTGTGGACAGTTGGACTAAAAGTGGTACAAACATACTTGGCCAGTAAGTGACAGATTGGGACTAGAACCAGGTCTTCTGACCTCAGGACCAGAGACTTTTCTATTACTCCATATGTTGTGGTTTTTTTTTTTCCAAAATAGAGATGATATATGGCAATATATGCTCTGGATACTCTCAAAAGAGTGAGAGTGTCTAATGTTCACATGTGGACGTAGTTCCTTTCTCATCATCACTGTTATGTCATTTGTGGAGACAGAGGGAGGGGAAAGAAATTTGGGAAGTTCTTCTCATCCACTTCTGTTGCTGTTCATCCCTCAGCTTCTCCTTATGTACTTATCCAGGGTTTCTAATCTTCAAGTAATATTCAGGGTTTATCAGTGGAAGAAGAATCTGGTTTCTCCCCAAGTTCTATACTCCAAAGTCCCTTTATTAGAGACCTCCATTTTTCTTCCAACAAATCCAAGCCCTTTCTGACTGACCAAGCCCTTTTAAGTCTGTAACCTTTAGAAACAGTGGCGACTTGTTGTATTTCCTTTCACACTTGTTTTATAATTGACTTGTAGCTGCAGTATATTTAAGCAGTGGAGTGAAAAGAGCAGTGGATGGATACCCAGGAGACTGCGTTTGAATCCTGCTGTCTGTGTGACTTTGGGCAAACTATGTAACCTCTTGGAGCCTTGGTTTCCCCATTTGTAAAATGAGCGCAATAATAACTATAATATCTCCACCAGAGAGTTATTATAAAATAAAATGGCACTCTAATCTATTTTATACATATTTCAATACCACTGGTTTCTTTTGTAATCCTATGAATTTTATTTTATGCTTTTGAAAACACTCTTCTGAGTTTTCTGAATGAAAACATTCTCTTCTGAGAAAGGGTGTTTGGGTTTAACCAGACTGCCAAGGAGACCCAGGTCCAAAAAAGGTTAGGAAGCCCTGAAGTCTAGGCAATTGTCGCTACTTTTCTTCACTGCTTCCTCCTTCTTGTTCAGTCTGTTTACAGAATTTACTGAGTGATTTTTTTTGTGTAGGAAAAAACCCCCCAAACCTTTATAAACAATGACAAAACAACATGAGAAGCTTGCCATGCTTTAAGAAAAGAGTTTTGAAAGTAATATGAGGCACAAATGGTGAGGGTGGAAAGTATCAAGGGATCCCATGGCTGCCAGGAGGAGAATAAGGTTGGGAACTGTCTTCCCAAAATGCATAGTAGTGTATGTTTTGAGAACATTTACACTTGACTCACATTTATAAAATGCTACAGTAAGTGGCAAAGACCATTCCACCAATTTTAATGAAGTAGTTTAATGTATATTTTCTTTTATTATTTTTCCAGCAGGAAATATCAAAAGTAAAAAGAAAGTGTGGAAAGGTGATGAAGAGTGAGTCTGGAGAGCCCGTTATTTGTCTTTATAATTGTTCATGTCTCCTCTTTAACCCACAAAACTCAACAAGAGTTAGAGTTGGTGCCTGGGGGGGAGCAATTTCAAAAGGCTGGGAGGGGCACTTGGCTCAGAGTCCAAAGACTTTGGATGCTTATCCAAATATGTTCAAATCTCTTTGTTCTGGGAATCAGGCTGGCCATCTCACCAGGGTGGTCTCTTGGGGACCATCCGACTGACTTGTGTGACCCTGGGAAAGCCACTTAATCCTTCTTTGCCTAACTCTATTCCTTCACTTAAGAGGCAGTGACAATTCATTGAAATTCACTTTAGAGAATCTTTGGGGGAAATAGTTTGATGGCAATATTTTTAACCACTAGGGGATAGAAATAATTCAATTCAACAAATATTTGTTAAGCTTCTGCTTTGTATGTAGCAGTTCCCTGGACACTGTACTGCACACATCAAGACAAAGCCTTAACCCTCAAGGAACTCAAGAGTGTCATTGAAGAGCCAAGGTTTACTTAAAAAAAAGAGCAGATAATACAGGACAGTGTATAATTAAGTGACAATATGAGTGGTGTAGGCCGTAAGTATTATAGGTTTTCAAGGGAATCTTGTGTGTTTCTTAGTTGTATGAGGGACGGATTAGAGTAGGTAGAGAGTGGAAGGGGAGATACTAGCAGGGGCCATGTCAGTAATCTGGACAGAGGATGCCAAACATGGTTACTAAGGTGTTACTAGCAGGAATATAAAAGAAGGGACAGATGTCTAAGGTATTTTGAATGTAGAACTAATAGGCTTTGGTCACTGTTTGCATATGGAAAGAGAGGGAGGGAGAATTAAAGATGATATTGTGTTTACAAGGAGGGACAATGGTGCATGGCAGGGTCATTGATAGGAAATAGGACAGTCAGAAGAAATACTGTGTTTTTGGTGAAGGAAAGGTAAGTTCTGTCCAGTGCTTTGCTTGGCACAGTGCCTGGGCACATAATAGTAGGCACTCAATGAATGCTTGACTGACTGTTTTGAATGAATGCACACCTTCTCTAGACTTCCCTTTTTCTGTTGAGGGAACCCTCATCTTTCCACTTAAATAGTTTTACCACTTGAAATCATCCGTGCTTCTTTCCTCTCCTTCAACCTCTGTATCCAATTAGTTGCCAAATCTTGCTGATCCTGATTCTACAACATTTTATGAATCTGCCCTCTTTTTTACACTCACACTCTCCTCTAGTTCAGACCTCATCCCCTCTTGCCTTGACATATTACAAGAGCCTCCTAAATGGACTCTGTCTTTCCAGACTTTTACTTCCCTAGTCCATCGTTCTAAGTTAATATCCCT
Source organism: Pseudocheirus occidentalis (assembly GCA_028646575.1). NCBI lineage: Eukaryota > Metazoa > Chordata > Mammalia > Diprotodontia > Pseudocheiridae > Pseudocheirus > Pseudocheirus occidentalis. The sequence goes on along the minus strand of JAQQSW010015521.1, from coordinate 1,080 downwards.
AAAGCGCAAATCTGACTGTATCACCACCTTCTTTAACAATCATCAATGCTTCACTTTTCCCTCTAGGATTCAGTTCAGACTCCTCAGCCTGTGTCCAAAATCCTGCACAATATGGCTATAGTCTTATTTTATATGACATCCCTCATACACTATTCCAATCAAACTGTCCTTCTAATTGTGCCTATTACATAATATTCTATCTCCTATCTTCACATTTTTGTACAGACTGACCATCCTCAACTCTACCTCAGAGAATACTTATCTTCCCTCAAAGTACTGGTAAAGCACCATCTTGTACAATGCTTTTTCTGATTCCGTCAATTCTTAGAGTTCTCTCCTTGAAATTAACATGAGCTATTTTGTATATGCTTTACATTAATTTATCTGTTATTGTTGTTCTTCATCCTTTTTTTTTTTCAGATAGGACCAATGATACTGCTGGTTAATGTCTTGACTTGATTTGTACATGAATAGGATTTAAGTGAGGCAGGATTATACAAAGCTGTCAGCCTCAGTCTCTGTTCCACTGTCTTTGAAGTCCATGACAAGACAGAAATCAGGATGACTGGGGATAACCCAGAATTCAGTGGATAACTTTGGCATCTTCAATGCCTGACCAAGTCCTAAGCACTCCACAGTGTCTGCTTCAGCAGCCATCATGGCCATTGGAACAAATTGTTCCCATCTGCCCATTCAACCAGGAAAAAATCTTTACCTACTCACCAATGGGTTTGAAGCTGGCCCATTACCCTCTTCTTCTTCTTTTTTTTTTTTACAGCTCTCACTTTTATTTATTTATTTTTTGTTAATTAACTTCTGTTTATTTTTAGTTTACATCATTCATTTCCACAAGATTTTGAGTTACAAATTTTCTCCCTATATTTCCCCTACCCACCACCCCAAAACAGCAATCCCACTATATACCCCTGCCCCCATCACCCCTCTGACTTTCTGGCAGGGCAACATTGATCTCCCTACCCCAGTGCCTGTATATCTTAATTCCCAGTTGCATATAATTAATAATAATGATAAATACATATATATTTTTAACATTTGATTATAGAACTTTTAAATTCTAGA
>JAQQSW010015520.1:0-11870 GCA_028646575.1 Pseudocheirus occidentalis | reverse complement strand
ATCTCCTCCTCTGGACCATCCCTAGATTCCTCCCACAACCTTATTGTATATAGAACCCCCATCTTCCCTCCACGTGTGTGAGAGCACCATGGAATAGCTTGGTATAGACTTTGCTCTGTGAGAGCGCTGTAGAATAGCTTAGCAGAGACTTGCTCTGTGAGAGCACCTTTAAATGGCCTAGCACCCCACGTGGCGAACTTGAACTTTCAATAAACTTTACTTTTTCCTTGGCTGAGAAGACTTGAGTGGAATTTTTTCAGCAGGACCCGGTATGTTGGTATTTTGGGGTCTCAGGCAGCCCTAACCGTCTTTGGGCTCCTCTTCAGTTACAGCCCTCATCTCCTCTAGCCAGAACTATTATACTAGTCTCCTGTTGCCTGCTGCATATTCTCTCTCTGACACATCTGCTTAACTGCCAAATGAGATTCCTAAAGCATAGGTCCGACCATGTTGTCCCTTGTTCAAGAAGCCCTTGTGGCTCCCTCTTGCCCCTAGGGTAAAACACAAACTTATAAAGTCCTTCAAAACTTACTTCGGACCTACCTTTCCAGGCTTAATACACTCTGGCTCTAGTCAAAATGGCCCATTTTCCATTCTTCACTCAGAACATTCCATCTCCTCTTCTTTCCTTTACATGCCTTCTTGGAAATGCACTCCCTCTTAGCTCCTGAAGGCCTTCTATAGGCTCAGCTCAGGTGCCATCTCCTAAAGAAAATCTACTCTGATTTTCCTCCCCTTCTCTATTTACTAGAAGAATCCTCTTTCCCTTGAAATTATTTGGCACCTTCTTTGAATCCACTTTGTGTTTAATTTTCTCTGTACAGTGTGTTATACAAAGACTCAGCTTCCTCATCTGTAAAATGAGGGTAGGGAAGGAACAGATGGCTTGTTATTTTCACAAAAGAGAATGTAAGCTCCTTCAGGGCAGGAACTATTTTGTTCTTTGTCTTCATGTCCACAGCACATAGCCTTATCTACTACTATTACTCTATATAACCTCTGGACTCTGAATCAAACTGAATGACTTACCATTTCATTAACAAATTTCATACTTTCCCAATCTCCGTGACTTGGTGCGTGCTGTTTTCTCTGCCCATAATGTTCTTCCTCCCCAACTCAATTCCACTTCTTAAAAATTTAGTCAACCTTCAAACTTCAGTTTCATCATTCAGTCATCCATGAAGTCTTACCTGATCTCCTCAAATAAAAGTAACCCTTCTCTCTCTGAACTCCTATACATACACACTCAAGTTAACCATAGCAAAGGAGGCAGCATAGTAACATAGTATATGGGCTCTGGAGTCAAAGGATTTAGGTTCAAATCCTGTCTCTGGTGTTTACTACCTGTGTGCCTTGATCTCTTTAGGTCTTAATTTCATCATTTCTAAAATGAGAGATTTGAACTAAATGACTTCTGAGGTTCCTTCCAGATCTCTGCTTCTATTCTGTATTTTTCTAGCTTCTATCATATTCTAAGGTATATTACATATATTTGTAATTACATAATATTGTATAGATATATTTATGTGTATGCTACATCCCCATTCTTAGATCATAAGTTCCATGAGGTCAGGACAGTATCTAATTAATTTATCCCTATGTTCTATGCTACCTAATACAGGGACTCAGTTAATATTTACTGGAAGGAGTAAGGGAAGGAAGAGAAATGAAAAGAGAAAAGAAGCAAGGGGGAGAGAATGACAATAGAAAGAGGGAGAGATCAAGGTTAATTTTTGTTGTTAAATTTTTTTCATGACTCCATTTGGGGTTTTCTTGGCAAAGATACTAGAGTGGTTTGCCATTTCCTTCTCCAGCTCATTTTACAGGTAAGGAAATTGAGGGTTAAGTGATTTGCCTAGGGTCATACAGCTAGTATGTGTCTGAGGTTGGAGGTTCATTCATCTGGTCCAAAATAAGTTTCATTTGGGTCAGAGAATGAGAAATATATGATGAAATAATTCTGATATTCTTAGGGAATATAAACGCTACTATAGATCTGGCACAATTAATAGAGAAAATTAAGTTTGGTAAGCTGGTCCTTTTTTACCCCATTGATTTCTGGAGTTAGACTATTTTTACATCATACATTTTGAGGTCAAGTTTGTTCATTAAAGTTTGTTTCATTTAATTCCCCATTTTCCCCATTTGCCCAACACTTCTCTTTATTATTCTGTCACCTTGTGCCAATCAGGGGTTCCAGTTATCACCTGACATAAAGAAGAGGCCTACTGTTCCCTCCCCTCACTTCTTGGATAAAGGCCAGAGCTGTGAATGACTGATCTCTCCTAGCCAAGAAATCTTCTGGTCCTCCCTGTTATTTCCTCACAAAGCAGGTTTTTCTTCTGATTTTTAAAATCAACTAGAACTAGATTTCTGACTCTGTCTAAAGTATAATAACAGCAATATCAAAAGATTTCATTAAGTATATGGACCCCAAGTCAGACACATTCTCAGGGAGCTATTTCCCTGCTGTCTGGATTTCTTATTAGAGCCTGATTTGACTTCACTAAATTAATTGCTCTAGACCTATTTGCCTGCTTCTTCCTTCAGGCTTTACCAGGTGGTGCCAAACTTTGCTGTCAGAATTCTATGAATAGACAATACTTCTGTCCAAAGAGTCTTCTGGTAAAATGTCACTCTTCCTTTAATACTTGTCTTCACACTCAAAAGCTTCATTCTGTCCCCTCTGTGCTTCCTCTTCCTCTCAGAGCCCTTTTTTCTTGAGTCCCCCTTTCTACCTTTTATGCTTAGTAATCCCTTTCATTCTCTCACTTTCTCTCTCAAATGACTGCTTAGAAAGAAAAATCACAAGAATTATCCCTTGGCACACAGAAAGCACCTAAATGTTTGGGGTTTTTTTTTCCCCCCATTCATTTATTTGTTCACTACTGGAGAAAATGAAACTCATTCATATTGACATACCAGTTATATTACACCAGAAATGCTATACTGTCTTGTATGTGTATGATACTTTGGAATTCACTCATACTCCTTTTCTGTTGACCAGCATTCTCCATTAAACTATCGTCTTTCCTTTCTGTGGAAAGAAAAGTTGCCTTCTCCAGTGGGAAGCAAAATCAAGTAGGGCAGTTTTGAAAATTCCAAGTTGAACTTGCCATATACCTTTAAAGAAAAGAGTAAAATGCCTGGCACACAGTAAACACTTGATAAATGCTTCTTTACTTAAAAAAAAAGGCAAGCTGTACATAATCAAGATTTACAATTCCATATGCAATCCCATTTTTCCATTTTACTTTGTATATTCAAATATTCACTCTATTTGCTGTTTAACTTCAGAATAAACAATGTCTAAAGGTGCCTTCTAAGCAGCTATTCCAAATTCCGTGTTACCCTTCTTCAGCACCCACCCTCTACCCTAGCTTACCTATTTGTAGATCAAAAAGTTTTCTAGTAAATAAATAATCATCTTGGCATTCACATTTATATTAGGCTTAACAACAACAAACTGTATCTGTAGTGTGAAGAACAGTATAGCTAAATAAAGAGGCTAATCACTGACAGTCAGGCTGCTGGGCCACAAAGTCTTTGGTCATATATGTAAAGCACTTAGCACAGTGCCTGGCACAAAGTAATCACATAATAAATTTTTATTTCCTTCCCCCCTCCAATGAAACAAACAAAAAAAAGAAAAATGGCCTCTCTTTAACTTCTACAGTGATAGGAGCAGAGAGGGCTAAAAATCATACAATTTTTAGACCCTTTACAAGCATTAATTTAAATGTTGGTCCTCTAAACATGAGATATTTATCTAGTAACTAATAAATCAATGTACATATTGATCTAGGCTCCACCTCAGACCCAGATTAGAATCTACCTACCCCCAGAGTGCTGATCTTTTGATCTGTGAACTTTTACTTTCTCTTGCCCAGACTCAGACTCATCACATCACTTTCCAGACATCTATAGGTCATGCCTTCACACAAGTGCTGTTTCTCTGTGTTCCTCCTCCCTCTGTTCTCCAGCTCTAACTCTGAGAAGAGTAATCATATCAATACTAACCATCCTGGGAAGGATAACCATCCTAAGACTTCATTCACCATTCTCCGTGATTCAGTGTCCAAAACACTTTTGTGGCTACCACTCCCCTATATGTATTGTCTTCCCCTATTAGAATATAAGCTTCTTGAGGGCAGACAATCTATTGCTTTTTTTGTGTCCCATACTTAGTACAGTGCCTGTACTGTATACTGTAGTCATATTGACATACCAGTTATAAATGAAATCAGAAGACAAAGAAGCTGCAGTTCAGTGGAAGAATGTCTCAAAATTCTCCTCAGAAAAGTATATAAAAAAATTGTCAAAATTAGTCTCGTCAAGTGACCAAAAGCAACACAAAAAAAGTTTTATGGGACACTTAGTCATCTCATCTTATAATACAGAGAGAACACTGTGAAGAATATTGCTATTTACCAACCAATTCATGTTGCAGTGGATGAAACAGAGAAATTCTATGAAGAACTTGACAAGATTTTACAAACTAAGACAATGCAAAGATGGGCAAAGAGGATAGCAAAGGGGAAAATTTATAAAATATTATTCAGAATTAAAAATTTTTAAAGGCCAAAAGATTAAAGATTACTCAAAAGATTACCTATTCCTATATATTATGAATACTTTCTTCCAGAAGAGGGTTATAAGATGCTAGCTATGATAAAAACTGAACAATGTAACAAAAAAATTAAATTGACTATATCTTAACAGACATAATAATTGATTACCAATGTGAGAGCCATTTCAAAATTAGTAAACTATGTCTTTTCTGCTCAATCAACTGATTAGAGCAAAGGTCAAAATCTACACCAATAGAAAAAAGAATAAAGATGAGAAAATGAGTTCCCTGAGGACAGAGAAAATGCTGCTTTATTTCTTTGGTATCTACACTATTTAGCACAGTTTGGCACATAAGAGCTTTTTTTGATGTTGATTGCTGAGTAATAACATGCAATTACAACTGCTCTAGCCCACCTTATTTAAACAGGTTGTTGACTCTGAAAAATGGGAAAGGGATGAAAGTAAAGACATTGCCTCTGATTATCATCATTTTGTAACTTAAAAGATTTAAGTCATCACAGCAAGGCAAAAGATCTCAAAACCCAGAGTTAGTCAGGAAACATTGCTTTCCTTGCCAAAGGGAATATGATAAGGGCTGCCAAAGGCAAAATGGGTTTAAATTACAATTTCATCTGCAAAGCCTTATGAGAAAGATAATAGAAACTTTTAAGTATGGTGGATTTACAAAACAGTGAAAAACAGAGGAGAAGGAAATGAGTATGTAGAAATCTTAGCATGAGACCCAAAGAAGGCAAATAATCCTAGGAGCATTTATAGATTAAACTGGAAGAATAAGAAGTAGAGATGACATAATGTTCCCATTGTCAAGGACCTTGGAGTCACTATTTTGAGATTGACCAAATTCAAACACCTTAGTATCTAAAGTATTATACAAGCATTTAATTAATTAATTTAATTGGAAACTATTCTTCAGAAAATAAAATAAGGGAAAATAACTGGGCTTGACTAAATACATAAAGAAAAGATTCATGCTAAAGATGACATAATTTTAAAGGTTTTGGAAACTGATTTTCAAAATATCTCTAAGGGGGAAATATTCGAAAAAAATGTAAAAACTCAAAGATTATTATACCAAAAAAAATGACCAAAAAGACATAAGTAGCTACCAAAGAACATACCCTCTTTTTCATCTTTATAAAATGTTGTTGAGAGGTACTTTATGAAGTAGAGGGTAGAAATCAGGTCGACCTGGGGTCATATCCAACCCTTCACACTCATACTATACTAGTTGTGTGACCCTGGGGAGGTCACAACCTCTCAGTACTCTAGGCAATTCTTTAAGACTATAAGTAGCAGAGAAGTTGGTAACCCATACTAGTAGAGGGCATTTCCACAACTGGGAATATCCTATGTCAATGGAATCACAGGCCCCATATCTATCTTAATAAAATCTTTATGACAATAGTTTATACACATACTGATGATATCCTTGATTACAATATGAAAAAGAGAGTCTCTTAGAATATTTTCTGTATCACATCTTCACAGTCATACAATTGCCCAACAAGTACAGGTAATAGGAGATCCAGCTGTGTTTGTTAACTGTTGATTACAAAAAAGCAATTGACTTTGTAGAGCAAAATGTAGTTTTAAAAACTTTTCTGCAACTAAATTTTTCTGAAGCCTATGTTGATTTACATGATTTCTTAATAGAGTCAACCTTAGAGATCATTTGTTCAGTGATACTTTGAATATAATATCAAAAAAAGGCACAAAACAGGAAGACATATTCACCAAAGGTACTCTCCATTGTTAGGAAAGATTTGTGCAAAGTTCATATGAAAGAGAAATTTCCTGTTGATGGCGAGGTTTACCAGATGATCCTATTTTAAGATAATACTATATTTATTTCATCAAACCCTATACCGCTATGATAGGGCCTCCTCAATGGGTTCCATGGCCACTCAAAAGAGAATGCCATCACGCAGAAGAAAAAACAAGTGGACAAAGGAACAAATATTGTCAAAATGATGACATCCATTTGGATGAGCCACCCTTTGACTTAGTCTATCCATATGTGTATATCTTGGACAAGAAGCACAGATGGGAAATTAGATGAGCCCAGGATTGAAGAGGGCAATGAACTACATTCCAGTTGGGAAATTAGTCCTTTCTATAGCTCCCTTACACAAAAGCATAACTTGTTAACGTTTATATTATCTGAGTGGTGCTATGTGGCTAGAAATCATAGAATACAATTGTTGTAGGCCAGGCCTAAACCAGGTGTGGCTGGTGATTCAGGTTTGAGATTAGAGTGAAATGTGACAAATATAGGTGATCTAGTGGTTAACAAGAGGAGATTTACTTAATCATAGGGGAAAGGATATTCAGTAGATACAGCAATTTCCCTCTCTGTGTTGGCCTTGAGGGAAGAGCCCCAGACTAATCATGGAATGATAACTCCTAAGTGATTTTCATAAGTAAATAATTCAAGCCTTAACCTGTTTGGACCAATTAAATCTCAAGAACAATTTCAATACTTTAAAAAAAATTGGTGTTTTCTTTAGTACCTCTGAAGGAGAAAGTAGCCTATCCCAAATGGTGTTATAACTAGCCTCTACTATGTGACAAGGAAACTAATAGATGGTGCTTTTGTCAGTGATGGCAGAATGAAAGCTTCCATTAATCAAGGTACAGTGGAAAGATACATGATGAGAGCAAGTAATCTGCAACAGATACAATAATTCTGCATGAGGAAAGGCATAAAAACCATTATTCAGGACACATGTTCCTAGAAATGAGGTCGATTGTTCATGTAGAGAGAACAAGGAATAACAGATGAACAGTCTGAGCATTGAACTGATCTCCATAAAATCCTTAAAGGACAGCCCCTATGCCATCAATTGGATCCTCTGTGGAGGATTTGTAGAATCATTTAGGACAAGAATCAAACAGGATGAGAAGCTATGGACATTTTGTGATAGGCATTTACTAAGGACTTACTATTCACTAAGTAAGGGCAGCTAGCTGGTGCATTAGTGCCTAATATGCTGGGCCTTCAATCAGGAAGACTTACCATTGTACGTATAAAGCCAGGGACGAGCAGCTTTCCAGAGGACTGCTGCTATGGACAGCTTCAAGGTTCTGATTGCATGGTTTAGTGAGCTCTCTATTTATTCAGCAGTAAATTAAGGCAAAGCATTCACATAAATCAAAGTACAGTATTCACAATGTTATAACTTAACAATATTTCACTTTAAAAAGCCACACAGTTTTCACCAAAGGTTTTAAGCAATAGATAACATTCATTTAGTAACTCAATCATCCTTAAAAGGGCAGGCCTCCTTAATTGACACAAAGTACAGAGGTCAAAAGTTTTCCACCCTAGATCACATTGTCTTAATCTCCTCAATAAAAAAGTCTTCTTTCTTCTTAATTGGAGTTTAGTTTTCAATCATCCTTAATTAGTAAATCCTTAACTCAATCATCTAAATGTAAAGGCAAAAAAAAAATGTAAAGGTCAAAGTTCTCCACCCCTAGTAAATCATGATTTTCTCAGTTTGCATTAAATATCCAAGGGGAGGTCTTTTCATCTTAACTTGAGGCTAGCTGTCCACTTCCATCATCCCCCTTCCATGGTCCAAGCTCCTGCCAGCTCCTTGTTGTCCATCTCCTTGTCTAGTTCCTGTTCCATACTGCAGCTCACAGTATCTAGTCCACCTCAAGTCCTTCACAGTTTCTGTTCCTGGGAAGACAAAGCTTAACAAAGCCACAATAACATTCATGCACATTGCTGGCATCCTCATCAATTTACTTTCTGCCTGTGAAATAAACATAGACCCAACAACAAGGTCTGAGGAATTAGCACAAATCATTAGTATAGTACCAGGACCTCTGTCAGCAAGACTCTTCTCCAGGATTTCTGTAAACATACAACAAGAAAATACTCTTTCAGGGCTTTTAAACCAGCATCAAAGTTCCAGGGCTTCGTAACAACAACACCGTCCTCTGTCAGCAGATGAATCTGACAAAGTAACATCAAAACAGAGAGACAAAGTACTGACACCACAGCTGTGCCTCCTCCCATTTCTCCTCTTCTCATTTCTCAGTTCTCAATTCTCGGTTCAGTCCTCAGTTCTCATTTCTCTTCTCAGTTCTCAGTTTCGTTTTCAGTTCTCTTCTCTCTCTCCAGCAGTAGCAGCCCAGCCTCCAGATGCTCAGTCTCAGAAGTTCTGGCTTCTCTCAGCTTGGCCTTTTCCTTATATACGGTATTAGCTCCTCCCTGTTCTGCCCCTTCCTATTATGTCAACAAGTCCATCCCACTGTGGCATTCACAAGTTCTGGGTCTTAATACTTGACACAGTTATAAACCTGAAACTAAGTGCTAAGTACCTGTTAGTTTGCCAATACAAGGGGAAGGGAAGATCTTCAAATTACCATGACCATTACAGTAAGTTCAAATCTGGCCTCAGACACTCACTAGCTGACTGACCTTGTACAAGTCACTTAACCTTGTTTGTCTCAGTTTCCTCATCTGTAAAGTGAGCTGGAGAAGGAAATGGCAAACCTTTTCAATATCCTTGCCTAGAAAGCCCCAAAAGAGGTCACAAAGAGTAAGACAAGACTGAAACAACTGAATAACAACAAAAAAATGTGCTAAGCGTTCAGTTTAGCAGGAGGATATTAAACAAAAGTACAAAACAATCCATGCCCTCAAGGAAAGTACATTCTAATGAAGGAGACAACATGTAAACAACTAAGTATGTAGATGTAGAAGACATATACAGAGTAAATGATGATTATCTGAAAGGAAAAGTCATTAGCAACTGGGAGAACCTCCCATAAATCCAACCCAGAGGGATGATCCCACCTAAGGCCTTCCTCTCTCCTCTCTTGCTTTTCCACCCCAACAGCTCTTGCCCTTGCCAATAGATCATCCCATCTTCTCTTTCTAGCAACAAGTTCCTTGATGATGTCTTTTATTTACCCTGTTCTTCTCCAAAGTTCTTCACTGGATAAAGCACTTTAGGATTTTTAAAGGATTTTTGCATATTAATTCTGTGAGATGGTAGGATAAGGTAATTATTTTTCTCCATCTTACAGGACAGGGGAAATTAAGGTTAAGAATAGCTAAAGTAGCTTTCATATGGTCACTTTAGTTGGTAAGTTTTATAAACTGCAGGCTTAACATGGTACGCAAATATCTGCAATGTGATGGTTAGGGATCAGTATAAGAAATCAGGGTGGTTGTACTGTGAAAGGAACAGTGCTTTGTCAATCTGAAAGCTCTCCTAGATATGAATTTCCCTGGGTGCTGCTCTGGTTGCATCCCATGGATTTGGATGTGTTGTCTCCTTGTTGTCATTCTCTTTATTGAAATTATTTATTCTATGATTTGTTCTTTGACCCACTCATTCTTTGAGATTAGATTACTTACCAATTAATTTTTTATTTGTTTCCATTCCCCCTTTTTAATGTTTGAATGTAATTTTTATTGCATTATGTTCTGAAAAAAGATGCTTTTAATATTTCTGGGGGAAAAAAAGGTCTCCTCAACCCCTCAGCTTCCGGTGCTTCCCATTCTCCCTCTCCTGTTGAATCCTTACGTTTACTTTGCATTGATATTTACTTTTATTGGATACATGAGGCTTCCCTGTCACCCCACAATCTCTGCAAGGGGAGAGTCTATTTCATTTCTCTCCCCCCATTAAAAGGTGAACACTTTGAAAACAAGACTGTCTTTGCCTTTCTCTGTATCTTGAGCACTTAGCACAGTACTTGGCACAGAGCAGGTGCTTCATAAATGTCTATTGACTCACTTTCCTTTACATCCTCAATGCCTATTTGGCCTTCTCCCCTCCCTCCTTCCTCCTTCCTTTCTTGTTCCTTCCTTTCTTCCTTTTATCCTTCCTTCCTTCCTTCCTTCCTTCCTTCTTTCCTTCCTTCCTTTCTTCCTTCTTTCCTTCCTTCCTTCCTTCCTTCCCTGCAGATGCTTTGCCCAAAGAAAATGTACATTTTGAATCTCTGAAACTTTTTTCCCTTTTCTCTTAAAGACCAGCCTTAGCCACAAATCACTCTGGTTCTCATTGATTGGTCAATAACAGATCCCAGGTCAAGCCCTACTTGGTCATTGCTTTTGGCCCTGGTTGGCTCAGAATGAATGTAAATGTCAATTGTTTCTGTTTTGACCAGAAACCCTGAGAGTCTTCCTTTCCCAGATCTATTTTTTTTAAAGAGGCAATTCTTTGCTTCATTTCTTATTAAGTCTTAATCACTGAATAGGCTTTGCCTCAATCAAACTGGAACTTGTTAAGGACCTTAGATTGAAAAGGCCAAGGATCCGCATTGCATCTTGGCCCATCTCCAGGTGTCCTAATCTATATCTGGTTACTGGACCCAGATAATTCCCAAGGTGAAAGTGAGGCTGGGGAGCCAAGATGGCAGTATAGAAGCAGCAAGGATCTGCAGCTCCCACACAGCCACCCAAAATACCCATAAAATATGATCCTAAACAAATTCTAGGACTCTCAAACTCACAAAAATACAGAAAACACATCTCTCGCTGGAGGCAGCTTGGCAAGAGGGGCTCAATGTGGCAGGCTGGGAGCCAAGGTCCATCCAGCCCAAAAACGAAACCGCGGCCAGGCCTCAGGGCAGTCCGGGAGGAGCCAAGCCTGCCAAGCCACAGCTGAGTCTACTTCAGAGAAGATCTATTGCACCTGGAGGAATCTTCACATCTAGCAAACCAGGATTAGAGATGGTCAGTGAAAGTGGAACTTTGAAACTTAATTTGGGGGAGGAAAAGCAGTTCAGCCAATCTGCCCCCAGGGAAAGGAAGCAGTAGGGGAAGAGCAGGAAATGCTGTAACCCGTGGCTGCCCCCACTGAGCTGCTTCAGAGCCCCTGGCCTGTGGACCCTGAAGGGGGGGCTGAATAGATTGATCAGGGCCAAGTGCTCTTTCGTTGAGCAGCCTGGATCCAGATCTTGGTCTTGGGTGGTGGTCCTGGGGTGCACTCTCAGCAAGCCAAAACCAGGGGGAGGGGGGCTGCAGCACCCCCTGAATAGCTCCAGCAGCTGAGAAAACCCCAGCAATTTGGAACAGAGCTTTCCCCCCTGGAAGCAGAGTTCCACAAAGCTGAAAAAAAAAACCAACCAATGAATTGACTGGCCAACATGAGGAAAAGGAAGCAAAATAAGAACAGCAATAAAACTCTAGAATCCTTCTTTGTAGACAAAAAGGATCAAATCACGGAACAGGAAGAAGACGGCACAGTCAGAACTCCCACACCAAATGCTTCCAAGACACTTGAAGAATGCCTAGAAGCTATGCATCAACT
>JAQQSW010015519.1:0-11870 GCA_028646575.1 Pseudocheirus occidentalis | reverse complement strand
TGGTGCTCTGTTCCTGGTGCTACAGCTGCCTCCCACTGCTTCCCTGCCCTGGGAGCAGTTTGGCCGGACCTGCTCTTCTCCTCCCCAGTTAGCAAAATCCACTGACCTTTCTCTTAGCCTTTTTTTCTTCTGGCCTGATAAATGTGGTAACTGTGTCTCCAGTGCAGCCGATCTGCTCTCCTATAGACTCGGCTCCCCGCCTGATGCCCCAGGTCTTGACCCAGCTGGGGTTTTCGGCCATGGGTCCCAGACTGCTGTGAAGAGCCCCGCCTGCTGCACTGCCTGTAGCAACAGATGTTCTTTCTGTCTTTTGGAGGGTTTTGGAGCTTGAAAATCTGTTCAGAGTCCCATTTTATGAGTTTTTTAGTGTGTTTGTGTGGGAGCTGCTCTCATGTGTCTTCTAGAGGAGCACTCATATCCGTGATGCCTCCTGCTGCCATTTTCTGCCAGGGAGCTAGAGCAGCTTATATCAATTCACTGGAAGCAGGGTGTTGGTTCAGTGTTCCCAGCGGTAGCAAAAGCATTAAGAGTCCTGGGTTTCTTGGCCCAGCTCCACCAACTAAAGGTACTTGTGGCAGGCTACCAGCATGGGACCTGGGGGAGATTTGTAGGTGACACTGGTTTTTTCCTTTACAGGGCAAATGTACAAAGAAGATATGAGATCCCAATTGTCTCCCCAGTTCTCTGGCCTCATTCAATCAATCAACAAAATCAATCAATCTGCAAACATTAATTCAGTGCTTGTTTTGTCAAGGCAGTGCTAAGTATTGGGAATATAAATACAAAAGTGAAACAACCTTTGCTCTCAAGAGTAAGGGAGGGAGCTCACTTTGGAAAGAGTTGTGTGATTTGGCCAGAAGAGACTCTGGGTAGCCGTTGAGCCCTGAGGCTTTGAAAACCCAGATGTTGGTGCTTCCCTCTCTGGTAACTGACTAGGTATGGCTGTAATGGTCAGATGGCTACAAGCTCATATGCTGATCTGTTTCTTTGTCTGCTTGTAACTTCTGCTTGTATTCTCTGAAGTTCAGGGTGTTGAATTTTTCCCCTCAACTAGGTAAATGATATGTGTTTGATTGATTAAAGTAGGATTGTTAACCCATTTTGAGTTGCTTTCCTTTAGAAAAGCAGATCTAAGAACATGTGCCTGCAGCCATCCTGGGTATGCTAGGGGGCTTGCTGATACAAAAAAAACAGAGAGAAGCCCAAGCAGAGAAAAGGCCCAAGCTAAAGAGTCCAGAAAGACTTTTGGGGAGTAGTATCATGGAGGCAAAGAGGAGAATTGCCAGGGGGCAGAGTTGCTGAGAGAAAGACTGCTGAGGGCCAGTTGGAGCTGCCCAGGACTTTTAAGAACTGCTACCTGGGGCTGCCAAGAACTAGGGAAGTATGGCTGTGATGCCAGTATTTTGTCTGTTTTGATGTTGTTTTGCCAGACTCTTCTGCTGGTGAAGGACAGTGCTGCTGTTGTAGAGATCCTGGAACCTTGCTGTTGGTTTAGAAGCCCTGAAGGAGGATTTTTCTTGTTGTATATTTACAGAAATCCTGGAAGAGGGTCTTGCTGGTGTTTTCGGGGGCTCTGGGACTGTTCTGCAGGCAGAGAGTATATTGATGAGGACACTGGCAATGTACATTGTGGCTTTGTTAAGCTTTGTCTCCCCAGGAACAGAGGTTCAAGATGAAGAAAAGACCTTTCCTTGGGTTTGCAATGCCGTGATGATATCTTAACCTTGTTCATACAAATATGGTACATACTGCATTGTATGTAATAACATTTCACTTGTCATGACCATATGATTCCAGGAGATGGTGCAAAGACATCTTGTATTTTAAGTGAAAATCAGAGGAAATTCTGTTATTTCAGAACTCCACTGATTCAAAGTAATTTAATTTTGCTAAAAGAAAATATTTTCAACCCAGTTCAATTGTATTCCTGTAGAAGCTGGGATATTAGTTTAGATTTAAAGGAAGCTGAAATGGGCTGTTTTGAGGATACAAAGATATACATAAAAGGGAAGAAAGGGAGTAAGCATTGATTTAAGTATCTACTATGCATCAGGCAATGTGTTTCATGCTTTACAAATACTACTGCTCTCAAGGCGGTCACAAACTAGAGGTGGGGAAGGTCAAGGACACAATCAATTATGACACAAGGGAGAATATAATAAGCGCAGACATTTATGTCTAGGGGAGGGGGTCAGGGAAGACTAGAGAGGTGGCCTGACTTTGAAGGAAAAGTGAGACTTTGATAGCCCAAGATGGGGATCAAAGAGGAGCCTTCCAGACATAGACTGACTATCTTTGTGAATAAAGTCAGGAAATGTCAGAAAACAGAATGAGTATAAAGCAGAGAGCACTCTATTTTATCTGAAATATAGAATATGTAAAGGGATGTTGTAAGAGGTAAGATTGGACTAGTAGGAGTTGGAGTCAGATTGTGGAGGGCCTTGAATGTCAGAGAAAGGAGATTATAGGTTTTTTTTTTAGTAGAAAATGGGGGACCATTGAAGATTTGGGGGTTGAGGAGTAACTTGATCAAAGTGAAGTTAGGTTTATTCCAAATACAAACCCCAAAGTAACATATAAATTACAATTCACCCATTTTCCTCTTCCCTCCCAAGATATGATGTTATACCTACATTTATATCTAGGAGAGGTTAAGTCAAGATGTTCCTTCTCAAATATCATTTGAAACATCATCTGACAATGAAAGTGAACTTGTCATGCTCTAGAAAGATTTCTAGATTTGGGATCAGAAAACCTAGGTCAGAATATCAGTCAGGGCTTTGGGGGATATATGGGGAGTGATGGACTTGGGTGAGGAAGACATAGGTTAGAACCTTTTTTCAAACACTTAGCTTTGTAATCCTGGGTAAATCATTTCACCCTTCAGACTCAGTTTACTGTCTGTAAAATGTGACTGATAACAAGAGAGCCTAGAGTTGTGGAAAGAGAGAAATGGCGTTGGGCAGCAAAGAATTGAGTTAAAACTGGGTAAAATTGAGTTAATAGTCTTTGTTCTACAGAACCTCTTTGTAAATGTGGTTGTCAATTTTAACCCATCAGTAGTGCTCTAGGTAATTGTAAGAAAACAAATTACAGTAAATAAGGTTTCATTCTGGGAATTCCCTAGAGCAATCCAACCACAGTTCTAGACCATGGGAACTTGATGTGATTTTCACTCACACTTATCACAGTCCTTTTATAAAGGCGGTTGGATTGGGATGGTCTTAACTGGAGACCTCGTGGGTATGGGCAGGGCTTTGGGCATCCTAAACTTAACTGCTGAAAAGGGGAAATCCAGTTACCACCTCAATTTTAGAAAGAGAATGGGCTAAGGTTCGAATGCATCATGGAAGGGAAAGTCAATCATGGGTGGATATGTTGGAAATAGAGAATGGGGAGGAGAGGGTAAAAAAAAAAAAAATCAACACATAAAAATCTGCCCTCTGCACGTGCTCCCCTCTCCTGGGTTCTCAACCCAAGCAGTTCATCGCGCTTTTGTCTTGAGAACCATTGCGACTGCGCAGAAGTCAGACTCTCTTGAATCCACTCAAGAGGAGTCTGTTCACCCTCCCCATCTGTTTTCCTTAGTACGACTGCGCAGTTTGACCTCCCCCCTCCCCCCTTCCCTCCCATTTGCTCTTCCTCTCCCTCCCCATCTCTTTTCCTCAATATGGCTGCGCGCAGAGGTCAGACCTCTCCTCCTATCTCCCCTCCCTTTAGCGTTCTGCGTGCGTGCGTACGTGCTTTTGAGTCTGCGCCTGCGCCTGCGCCTGCGCCTGTCAATCCATGTCGGCGCGTTCCCGTGAGGCAGTGCGGGTCGAGGAGCGACGGTTGGAGAGCGCGGGAGCTGTGAGAAGGTGAGTGGCGCTCCCCGGTGATGTCGTGTCCCGCGCGGGGCCGAGGGTGACGTTGCCCTGGCTTGTCTCCTCACAGGAGCGGCGAGCGCTTCGCTCCGACGCAGGTTGGAGGGTTGGAGGGGTTGGTTGAGTGGCGGGGCCTTTTTACTAGAAACCTGAGTGCGATAATCATCAACACCCCGACCTCCAGAAAGAGGTGCTTTGAGATCCGCCAGTCTGTCAGTAAACACTTACTAAGCGCCTGCTCTGTGTCAGGCACAGTGCTACGTGCCGCCCTTCATTTAAACTCCTTCTGTGTCCTGGAATTGCAGATAAAGACACACACAAAATAAAACAATTCCTGCTCTCAGGTAGCTTCCATTCTCCCTAAATCCTTTGGCTCTGTTGCCGTTTAACATTTTCACCAACGATTCGGATAAAAGCATAAGCCACAATGACAGCTACCTTGCTGGGTGGCAGCGTGCAAGGTCCTTGACGGGCTGGAATGGAAGGCTTGGAGCCTCCCCTCTCCCCTTATATACCGGTCTGCTTTCCTACTCCTGCCCTTTTTGCAGTCTCTGTGCCTGCTGGCAGGCCTGGTTGGGCATGCATGAAAAGGACTTCAGATGATGTGTAAATCTGTTGTTGGAACGGAGAGTGTTTAGTCCGGGAAAGAGGAAGGCGCAGGAATCAAGGTAGCTACCTCGTCTCCAGATGGTAAGGCAGTCAAGTGGCAGAGGCGTTTGTTAGACTAGTTCTGCTTGGCCCCAGGTGGCTAAACCAAGCAGTGGTTTTGTTTTATAGGAGCCAGATTTATGCTTGATATAAGGAAAAACTTAATTTTTCCCCAGTTACATGTAAAGACCATTCTTAATATATAAAAAAAATTTTGGAGTTAAAAATTTCTCCCTCTCTCCCTCATGGAAAAACTTCCTAACTAATTAGAGTTCTTAAAGTTGATCCGACTCCCATAGGAGATGACGATTTTTTGTTACTAGATTCTTCGGTGAGATGATGGTGGGGGGATTCCTGCCCAGGTATAGACTTTTACTGGATACCCCCTACTAGGTCATTTACAGTTTTGAGATGCTGCCATTGTTGTCCAGAAAGGTCTTCGTACACCTTACTAGTACTATTGAAATGGGAGATAGTATTGTTTGGTTATTAATGGTTTGAGGGTGCATTGGAGAAGCTGTCATCAGTATTGAGATCTCAGATTCATTCATCTAAGTTATAGTCACTCTTGAACCATGAGTGTTTGAACCCATACATATTTATCTGCAGCCCTGTTTGGGAGGGGTTCTGGTGGAGGCTGGGAGTAGTAATTAAGGCGGGTTTTGTTATTGTTGTTTGTCCTTTTTCTTGAAGAGGACCCTGATTTCCCGTAGGTGATGCCATAACATACAAATGAATTGGATTTAATCCAGGGAGGGTTGTACAAAGCCACCAGCCTCACTTTTGGCTTTTCTCAGAGCCATCCAAGTCCAATGGCAGCTGAAGGTTTCCTCAGATACAGTGGGAGACCTTGGCCTTTTTCAGCTAAGGTCTTAAACGGATCTCTCACTTTGAGGCAACTTCCACTTAAGGCTGGATAAGTCGGTTTTAGGCTCTAGACTTTTCTAGTGCCTCTAGTGACTAGAGGAAGAAGAGGGAAGAGGGTTTTTGCTTTGGGTCTTGAGCATGTTATGTACGTCTCAGAAAGGGTTGTCACTAATGACAGGAAAAATAAGCCTTTTTGGGATGGAGGTGAAGAGAAGAGGGTATATAATTTCCTGTACTACACAATTTTGCAGTTGGTCACATGCAATCCATTATTTATGTTGTGCCAAGTACTAGGGATTATACAAAGATTAATAAGGTGTGAGGGCTCTTCACAGGTGGGGGGACATGAATGGAAAGCATGTAATATGTTCAAAGAGGAATCTAGGTGGCAGAGTGGAGTCCTGGGCCAGGAGTCAAGAAAACTTGAGTTCAAATGTGGCCTAAGACACTAGCTCATCCTGGACAAGTCCTTTAACTTCTTTGCTTCAGTTTCCTCAACTGTAAAGAGAGGTTATAACAGCACCTACTATGCAGGGATATTGTCAGGATCAAATGAGATATTTGTAATGTGCTTAGCATAGTGCCTGGCTTATAGTGGTCACTATATAAGTGCTTACTCCCCTTCCTAGTGCCAAGTGCTGGGGATACACATAGAAAAGCAGAACAGTCCCTGCTCTCATGAAGAAAACACTGTATAGAAGGTTTCACATGCAGGTCAGATGGGAAGCCCCCTGGTCCTTAGGGTGCAGTGACTTAGGAGATACTAATCCTTCTTTAATGTCATTTCCACTGATAAGATAATAATCAGCTTCTGATTGTTAAACTGTTTGATAGTGCTAAAGACTTTGTTGGCCTGGCCTTCCTTTCTGGATCTTAAATATGTAGCTGTAGAACCTGCAGGAGCAATTGTCAGGCTGTACCTCCAACAGGATTGCTTCCCAGGATGGTGGCTAAGGACACTGAACTGGGAGTAGTGCTATTTCTTACTAGGCTCTTAGATTGAGAATTCTGGGCTATGCTCATCAGGATATGAAGAGAGATGGAGGTCAAGGTCTTACTGATGGTTTAACATGCTTCCCCTATGCTTTCTCTTTTATCTCCTTCAGGGTGCTTTGCTGTTTCACCTAAGCTGACTTGCCAGTCTTGTGTGTGGCTGGCCTCTTTTCCACAGGAGTTGCTATAATAGACAGCTCTGCTTAACAGTTCATAACTTACATAAAATAGAGCATGATAAGTTCATAGTAATAGACAAATTGGTACTTAATATTTTTGATTGATTACTAAGAGCTACAAAATATTGTGTAAGCCTGAGAAAGGGAAGATGAAGCCCATGGGTTCAAACCCTTCCTCTGATGTTTATTACTTGTTTGACTGGGCAAGTCACTTAATTTCTCCCCAAATTCTTTTTATCATTAAAGTAATGGGGGTAGATAGCCTGTGAGAGACCCTTCAGGCTCTTGATCTTTGAGCATCTAATGACTGGTCTTTAGGTCATATCATTACCATATCTTCAGCCATATCATTACCATATAGGTAGATGTCCATTAAAGACTTGTTTTTTTTTAATAAGAAAACAGAGCAATTTCTTAAAGTTGGGTTAAGGAAGATAGTTGGAAATATATCCTTTAAATGTGCTCTAATTTTATTTGCCATTAGTTTTATCAGTCATGAATATTCACTGTCCTATTATTCTCTAATACTGTAGTTGAAATCCATTTATTTTAAATAAGAACTCCCTCTGAACTCCTGGAGTAATTTTTACAATAACTTTGTAAAATATAAAGGACTGGTATTGTAGATGAGGAAACTGAGGCTCAGAGTGGCTAAGATCACAGAGTGGTAGAGCTGAACATTAGTCAGACTCTTGGTTCATAATTCACTTAATTTATTGTTCTCATCTATAAAATTGGGTGTACCAGGTGATATCCAATGTCCCTTCAAGTCCTAAATCCCATGATCCTCTGAATTCTTAAAGGAACACAAGTGTTCATCCTACCATTCATATGGTACTTTACCAGGATTTTAAAATAGTTGCTCAGTGAATTCATTCATTATGCATACCCCTAGTATTTTTCTCCTTGTAATAGCATTGCATTTTTTATTTATTAAGTTGTGCCTAGTTTTTTTCTTATTATTATGAGACATAATATTATTGAATCAAGTCTTTGAAGATTATAATTGTGTTAAAATTGTATCTTATTCTGGTCCCCTGGCCATCTCCTTTTTCCTCTTTCTAGTCAGAAGGTAAATTTATAGGTAGTATAAGGGGGCAGTAGCTGGAAATGACATTGCAAAGGGCAGCCTGGAAGTTGAGTACAAACTATCCTGAAGATCAGAGGAACATAATTTATAAATTGTATCATATAGTAACTAAAATTCACATCCTGGTAATATGTGCTGAATCAGCAGAAACCATCACAACTTCAGACCAGCAGAATATTAAAAAAGATGTTGATAACTTTGAGATGAAGACTTTGAAGTTTTAAGTATAACTTTTAGACGAAGCATTGGTCTCTTTACCCCCAAAACCTTATAAAAATGAGACCTCAAACTCCTTCCTCCCCCTTCGGTCTCTATATCTTCATGCTATTTAGTGCTCTCAACTCTAGTTCATAGTTATATGAGTGATATTTTCTGCCTTTCTGCCTCCCCACCCTCTTACTCAGGCTACTTCATCCTTTCATCCCCCTGTTCCCATGCCTCTCTCTGTCTCTGTATCTCTCTCAGCTTTTCACCACCTGTCTCTGTGCCTTATTAAAGTGTGATTGCAGCCGTGTTTCCCACTGCTAGTTGTGGTCATTCTGGTGAGTATCCAAAGAAGCCATGCTTACCCTCATTTCAGAATTTCATAGATTATCAGTTCAATAGGTATTATTCCCATTTAATTGGTGGAAATGGATGCTACTGAAAAAAATTATATGACTAAAGGATTAGAAAAAATAAATTCATTTAAAAATTTTGTCTGCTTTTTTGCATGTCATTGAGATAAGGTAGAATCAAGGAATATAGTTTGTTTTCAAGAAACTTAATTTTTTTAGGGAGCTAAACATAAACAGTGAAAAAGTTAAGTAATATATAAGGCATTATATGATTATGGGCCAAGTAAGTGTGTAAGACAATAAGTTTCCCAGAAGTTCAGGTTAAGAAAAAATCACATACTCTCAGAGTTTGAAGGGACCTCAGAAGTCATCTAACCTATACCAGAATGAACAAAGGTTATGGGGAAAAAAAATCTTAAATATAGAAAAAACTCCAAAGACTTTATAACTTTATCTTTCCTTATAGAAAACTGCATTGTGCTTTATCTGTAATCTATAATGTCAGGCTACTTTGCTTTGTAATTTATGATGCTTTTTGAATCTTTTAGCATGGCTAACTTTGTAAGCCATGTAGAGCTTTTATGGAGGCAAACTCTGATAATAAGGTTGTATGCACAGCAGGCTCTGATCTGCATTGCTTGACAGGGTTTTCTGTTTGGGAATTCTTTATGATCTTTTAAAGTAATTTGTATAAAGGAGCTTTATTACCATTTAAAGCAGTGGTTCTCATCCTAATGCTGCGACCCTTTAATACAGTTCTTCATGTTTTGGTGGCCCCCCCAACCATAAAATTATTTTCGTTGCTACTTCATAACTGTAATTTTGCTACTGTTATGAATTGTAATGTAAATATCTGATATGCAGGATGTATTTTCATTGTTACAAATTGAACATAACCCATAGATTGAGAAAGCTGATTTAAGGTATTCGTATATTACCCCTTTTGAGTATCACTTTTCCTTATATATAACACCTGAACCTACCTTCCTAAGCCACACCCCCCTCCTTCATAGTCAGGAGTTTACTGACTATCCATTCATTACAAAAAAAAAAAAAAAGCCCTGGGTTGGAGTGCTCAGAAGAACTTTATTGAAGACTTAGAGGATAGGTAGTGTTGCTGTAGTTCATGAAGGAGGCCCAGTTAGTTCATGAACTGAATACCTTGAACACAGGGCATGAATATGTTTCTTCCAATATTTTAGTCAGTGGGCTGACTTGACCGGAAGGGATTGTTTACATTCAGTCAGCCACATAAGTTAATGTCAGTGCTCTGCTAAATAGATGCTATCTATCTATCTATCTATCTGTTTGTCTATCTATCTATCTATCTATCTATCTATCTATCTAGAGTTTTTCTATAAAGTTACAGGCCTGATTTTTATAAGCAACATATACCTTACTTTTAATAGCATTTTACAGTTTTCTAAGGACTTCTGTCTTATAACTTTTGTTTCTAACAATAAATCTGTGACATGGGCTGGGAAAGAATTACTATTCCTGTTTTATAGATAAGGAAGCTGAGGTTCAGAAGAGTTACCTGGCTAGCTTGAGTACTTACTAGTAAGTAACAGAAATCAGGACTTGACTTACAGGTCTGACTCAAGTTCAGTGAGCAGTCCATTACAAAGTCTTTTTTTTTTTACTTTATACTGTATTGCATTCCTCTCCCAGCTACCCATCTCCATAGAGCTTACAGTCTAGTGGGAAGGATAGAATGGATATTTATTCAATAATTAAGTTCTAAATTATACAATATTGCTTATAATTACAATAAGAGTTCACAGATGGGAGAATTGTATTGAGAAATCCTGTAAGGCTGGGAAGTATGTTGACACAGATTAGTGACTATTTGGAAATGGGTGCCAAAAGAAAAGTTATTCCAAGGTTTTGAGCCAATGTTGTAGAATGAATTGTGTAGCAATAGGGACCTATGCAGTGGGAGGTTTTTAAAAAATGATGTGATGGTAGGGGAAATCATGAGGAAATTCCCAGAAGGTAGCTAGATAGAAGTTATTGGAACTCAAAGGAAAGGTTAGTAGATTTGGGAATCATCTAAGGTTGATGAGAGTTAAAGGAAATGAGTTCATAGAACAGTGCCTTGAACATAACAGGCCATCAGGTATTTTGTCAGTGATTGAACAAATAGTAGAGTACCTAGGTAGTGCCTGAATTCTATTTCTAATTCTGCCTAACTGATTTGTGTGATGAAGGCAAAAGTTTACTATCTTTAAGTTTCTCCATCTATAGAAACAGTTAAAAGATATAAGAAAGGAAGCTATATTTTGTTTAAAGGTACTATAATAATGAAACACTTATTAATAATAAATAATACACCCAACAGCATAGCATCCAAATATGTAACGAAAAAGCTACTTGAATTACAGGTAGAAATAGACATTGTAGTAAGTAGCAATTAGGGCCTTTTGATGTCAAATCCAGTGCTCTTCCTACTATGCTATGAATGGAGGTTTAGTTACTAAAATATTAAAAGGAGTTAATTCTAAAACATTTTCACCTACTAGTTGAAAAGCATTAGTGTGTTAATATTTATAATGGCCTTTTAAAAGAAAGGGACATAGAAAATGTAAACAAATGGATATGTAGGGTCATCTTTTTAATATGTATATAGATATATACACATACATATACAGAACTGTTCTGTGAAATTATTTTCAAATACAATTAGAAAAAAATTGTCTAATGCAGATTATTTTCCACTAGACTAGAAATTCTTGGCAAAAAATTGCTCCTGGCAATATGTTCCATTTTGTCTGTGGCTTTGAGTTGCTGATCGTAATGATGATACTTCCAGTTATTTCAGGTGCAGGAAGGGTAAAATAGACAATAAAATTTTAAAGTAGTGATTACTATTGATTCATTCATGGCATCAGTTTAGAAGTGTCTAAAAAACATGTCCTACTACATTTTTAGGTTCCCCAGCAGACTGAGGCTACATATTTGCTTTTTCCTTTGAAAACTTGATTAAGAAACCTTTCTACGTTACAGATTATATTTGGAAATGACCCTTTTTTTTCAGTCTTGTGCCTTTTATGGGGGGGATTCATATATCTTTTTTTAAAACTTTATTTTCTTGTTTACATCACTCATTTCCACCAGATTTTGAGTTACAAATTTTCTCCCCATCTTTCCCCTACCTGCCACTTCAAAACAGGCATCCCACTGTACAGCCCTTCCCCAATCTGCTCTTTTCTATGTCCTCCCCCATCGCCCCTCTGACTTTCCAGTAGGTCAGGATGGGTCTCTCTACTCCAGTGTCTGCATATCTTAATTCCCAGTTGCATGTAGTTAATAATAATTATAATAATAATAATAACCATTATTATTATTATTATTATATATTTAACATTCTATTATAGAACTTTAAATTCTAGATTCTTTCCCTTCCTCTCTCATCACCTATCCCCACTGGAAAGACGGCAATTCAATACAGGCTGTACATGTGTAGTTACGCAGAACATCTCCACAATGGACATATTGTGAGAGACTGTTTATGTGTTCCTCCTTCCTATCCCCTCCCTTGTTCTATTCTCTACCATGTCCCTTTACAGAAGTGTGTACTTCCAGCAATGCTTCCCCCCACCTTGCCCTCCCCTCCATCATTCCACCTCTCATCCCCATCCCCCCTATTCTCCTGTGTGGCAAGATACCCAGT
>JAQQSW010015518.1:0-11870 GCA_028646575.1 Pseudocheirus occidentalis | reverse complement strand
CCTCGATGGAGCATCAGCCCCCCCTGCTATCTGCAGGCCGAGGGCTCGGAAGCAGCCCAGTGGAAGCTGCTGCGGCTCTCAGCCATTCCTGCTGCTACAGCCGCCTCCTGCTGCCTCCTTGCCCTGGGAGCAGTTTGGCCAGACCCGCTCTTCTCCTCCCCAGTTAGCAAAATCCACTGACCTTTCTCTTAGCCTTTTTGTCTTCTGGCCTGATAGATGTGGTAATTGTGCCTCCAGTGCAGCCAATCAGCTCTCCTATAGCCGAGGTTCCCTGCTGATGCCCCAGGGCTTGACCTGGCCAGTTTCAGCAGCCGGTCCCAGACTGCTGTGAAGAGCCCCGCCTGCTGCGCTGCCTGTAGCAAAACAGATGTGCTTTCTGTCTTGTGGAGAGTTTTGGAGCTTGAAAATCTGTTTAGAGTCCCATTTTATGAGTTTTTTAGCGTGTTTGTGTGGGAGCTGTGGTGCTTTGCTGCTTCTACACTGCCATCTTGGCTCCGCTCCCCCTCAGTTTGCATCTCTTTTGTATATTTTTAATGTTTCATGGATGCTTTTTTCCTTGAATCATTACCACTACTCACCTACTTTCTCTTCTTGATATTTCCCTATAGAAACCCTCTCCTGTAATCAATAAATATTGTGAAACTAAACAAATCCATACATTGGCTGTGTCTGAAATTGCATGTCTCATTATTCAATGCTAGTCAATTACCTCCCAGCCAAGAGGTAAGAAGTATGTTTTATCTAGTGGTCTTTTGAATCATTGACCAAATGTTCAACAAAACAAAGGTTAAATGTAGATCCATTGGTAACTCTACTAGAGATCTTTCCTAGAGACCCACCAGGATGAAATGTATTCCCACTCTTTGAGCCTGATTGTCCAACCAGCATTTTAAGATATATTGATAATAGTGTCTTACCCAAGGTCACTTAAATGGCAAATAGCTGAGATGGCATTTGAACTCAGGACCTCTGGCTCCAAATTCCTAACATCACATCACAATTCCTCCATACCTCTCTATATTGTTTTTAACGGTAGTATAGGGGATTGTTACTGTGGTGTTCTTTTGTGTAACTCACCCTGAATCAGGCCAGGATTTGAAGCAGGCAGACTGGGAGGGGCTGGATATACCATTGGCCATGCCTTTGAGATTCCAGTCATGCATGACTTTTACCCTCTGCTGGAGATAGGATTCCAATGGGCCAGAATCTCTGGCTCAAGTCTGAAGCCCTGTACTTCAACCTGGACGTCGCTGTGACCTTGGAGTTAATGATTCAAAGGTCATGTGTGCCTAATGTCCTAATATAATTTTCCCAATTTGGCTGACCCTGCTGGAAGGGACTAGTAAACAGGCACAGAGGCTTACTCACTTCTGCCATTTTGAAAAACACGTATCACCAGCAACTATTTGGAGAGCACCTACAGTATACAAATTCTTACTTGTGCTGGGTTTTGAAGAGGCAAGATAACAGCCAGGGTCGAGGATAATAGACAGAGGAAATTTGACCAGTTTTTTGAGAGGATTGATTGACCATGTTTAACTGCTCTAGAGCAAAAATTCCTATTTCTCCAGAGTTTTTAATTTACCAGACACTCTCTTCAGAATGACCTTGAGAAGGAGATATTATTAAGCATTATTACTCCCATTTAACAAATAAGTAAACTGAAATTCAGAAAGGCTTGATGATGACTTGTAAGATCCCACAGCTAGTAAGAGTCAGAGCTGGGATTCAAAACCAGGCCTCTATTCACTACAACCCAGTGCTCTCTCTACTATGCCATGACACATGCTCCCTTCTCCCCTTCCAGTCAAGTCAGCAAGCATTTATGAAGTACCTACTATATACCAAGTTCTTGGGATACAAAGAAAGTCCAAAATAGTCCCTGACTTCAAGGAGCTCACAAACTATGTGTAAACAACAAGAAACTCACAAGACAGAGATGGGATCAATTGTCAGTAATGACAGAGAGAAGACATTTTTACACTGAGACCAGAAAAGTTGTGTTTTTGTTCTTTATTTGTTTTTTTTAGAATGTGAGATTTTAGCAGTGACTTGAAGGAAGCCAAAGAAATCAGGAAAGAAAGAGATGAGGGAAGACAATAAATGGAACAATTGCAAGGAACAAAATCTAAATAAGTTGAACCAGCATAAATATTATAAAGGACTTTAAAAGCCATCCAAAAGTGGGGTGGAAAGGGGAATGGATTAATATAAAGAATGTAAATCTGAGCTTCCTAATTATGAAAATGGAAAAAAATCAAGAAATGTTTATTATATAGGGTGTCACATATCCATAGCTTAATTCAATGTGACCTCCTCATGAATCCTTCTCTCATCTCTCCCAGGAGACAATGACTTCTTCAGGACCTCTCATAGCACCTTCTGCACACCACTCATATACCCTTACAATGAGATGTTGTGTCTTACAGTTGGCAGTTTTGCTATAGTATTCCCCCATGAGACTGTAAGCACCATGAGCACAGGGATTGAGGTCCATCTCCACTGTTTGCCTCCCTTAGCATCAAGCCTCAACCTAGGATCAAGGTTTAATAAAGTTGCTGTAGAATCTCTGATTACTCCCAGAGCTCAAGATATGCAAAATCCAAAGGAGATCAAATGTCCGATGAACCAGTGAAGGGCAACAGGGACTCCTGTCATATGGGCACTGAAGGCTCTTAATAAATCCTTGTTAACTTAACTTTAAAATAAAGTTTCATAGTATTTCCATTCACAATCCTCCATTCCAGGCAAACTGTTTTGCTAATTATTCCTCATGGGGATGATCTCCTACTATTATTTGCATCTTTGTGCAAATAATCCCAAGTATCTAAAATTGTCTCCCTCCTCACTTCTGCCACATAGAATACCCAGCTTCCTTGAAAGCACAGCGCAGATACTATTTTCATCAGGAGGCCTTTCCTCATGCTACCAGATATTATTGCCACCTAAGTGGGGCAGTGCAAAGAGTGTTAGGCCTGGAGTGAGAAAGCCCTGAGTTCAAACCCCATTCAGACACTTAAGAGATGTGTGAGCTTGGCAAGTCAGTCTCATGTCTATCTGCCTATTTCCCCAACTGTAAAATGGGGGAAATAATAAGACTTGCCTCCCAGGGCATTATGAAGATCAACAGAAAAAATACTTGTGAAGTTCTTAGCATTATGCCTGACAAAAAGTGAGCATAACATAAATAGTAGTCATTATATTATTATGATAACCCTTCCCCTCTTTAAATGACTTTGCATGATTTTGTATATTCATTGCAGTTATATGATGTGTAAATGCTGTTTTTCTCCATATGTGTAAGTTCCTTGAGGGTAGAGACTATTTCATTTTTTGTCTCTATATACCCAGTATTCTTTGCATATAGTATGTGTTTACAAATGGAAATTACCTGTATTAAATATATCATCAATTCCAAAACCAAACCAAATTTCTCCATGGACTAGGATTGTTTAATACTTTTATGCAATAATACCCATCTCAACAACATAGAACAATGCCTTAAATCTAGATTCATATATATTAGAGAGGAATGAGGATGGATCTCTGTCTCTTCATATGTGTGTAAATGTGTATGTGTGCGTGTATGTATGTGTACTTTTGCTGCCACATATGGAATGTGCCCAGTGAGCTCCTGGGTCACATCTATTGAAAGATGTGGGGCATTGTTCTTTCCCAAGTGGAAGGCCTAGAGCAGCAGTTCTCAACCTGTGGGTCGCAACGGGTTTGGGGGTCAAACGACCTTTTCACAAGGGTCACAGGGGTCGCCTAAGACCATTGGAAAATACACATTTCCAGTGGTCTTAGGAACCAAGACATTGCTCCTCTATCTGTCTCCAGGCGGGTCCACCCACATGCAGATACGCCCACATACAAGTATTAAAGGGTCATGGCGTTAGGAAGGTTGAGAACCACTGGCCTAGAGTAATGTTGACCAAATCTGATTTAATTAACTAGCAGAAGAAGACAGTCCACTGTCTAAATATGTAAAAAAAAAAAATACAGAGGTTTTCAAAATGAAAAGAAAAACAATTTCCATATTTGTTTCTCTATGGCCCACTGTTAATACTTGCCCACTTTTAAGTTTTCCATATTGCCATGATGTTTTTAATTATCAGTCTTTTAAACTATAATCACTTAATAAAGTATTCATTCTCTGCATTCAGATTTAAATATATATTTATGTATATATACAGATATACACATATGTGTGTTTGCATACATATATGTGCATGCACACACATGTGTATATGGTCATCTTGTGTATATAATATATCGTAATCTTCTATATGTAGTTATCATACATACACATACATATGCATACATATACACACTTCAACCTCTCTGGGTCTTATCTGTAAAATGAGAGGGTTTTAATTGATGACTTCTGAGATATACATATATATATATATATACACACACACACACGTGTGCATGTGTGCACATATGTATGTATGTGTGTGTGTATGCACACATGCATATAGGTGTACGTGACACATGCATATGTGCATTTTATGTGTAAATGTATTTGCCTAACTATAAATGTATATGTGTATATGCATGTATGTAGATATATGAACATGTTCTATGATTGTATCATGAGTACCTGTGTGTACACACACAGAGTCATCTTAGTAACAGACTTTTCTAATTAGGAATTTGTGAACTTGAGTTTAGCTAGCTTACCTTAAAATGGAATCATAAGATTTAAATCTACCAGAGATCTTAGAGGCCATGTAGCCCAAGGGTCCTTAATTTTCTTTGTGACATGGATCTATTTGGCAGATTCATGAAGTCTATGGAGCTCTTCTGAAAACAATGTTTGTTTTTTAATTGAAGGAAATGCTAAATTTCAGTTAGAGGTTAGTGAAAATAAAGGTATAGAGATATAGATATATAATTTTTTTCCCCATTCAAGTTCACAAACTCTGCCCACCTCTGAAAATATATGCATGGACACCCAGGTTAAGAACTCCCGATCGAGAGTCCAAACCCGTCCTGTGACAGATAAGGAAACTGAGACCCCAGAGAGGGGAACATTTGCCTAAGATCACTCACACAGTGTGTCTTAGCAAAGTTACTATTCACGTAGCCATCCTCTGGCCCCAACCCCAGTGTAACTGGATTTTTTTTCCTCTGTACATAATTTGCTAAGTCAACTAATAACATAAACAAGATTTCAAAGGTGAATGTTTAACCTGCTGAAGAAGAAAAACATATAACAATAACTTATACTTGCATAGTCTTTCAAGGTGTGTAAAGAACTGTATACGGTTATCACTGTCCTTCTGTTGTTACTGTTGTTTTCATTTTTCCAGACGAGACAACCAAAGCTCAGACTGACTAAATGATTTCCCCCGTTCACTCAGCTAATAAGTGTCAAAGCCGGAGTTTGAACTCAGGTTTTCCAAAGACAGCATTTTTCCCCTCATAATACTTCAGCATGGCTTATAAGCACTTTCGAAAATAAATAATGAGTGTGCCAATTATAAAACATATTGTTCTGTTTGTTAAAGCAAATACCTCTTCTCCCAGTATATTGTACTTGAAAATACTGCATCTACCTTTGGTTCAAAACATTGCACAGCTCACTGTGACATAGGAACATGTATTGTTATTATCTTAATGACTTCTTTTTGCTCCAGAAATAAGCATAAAATTGAGACAATCCTGGTGGGTTTCTGGTCCTTCAAGTTCTCCTAGCAGATATGAGATCTAATAGGGTCATCAAAGGAAAGTTTGGGGGTCAAAGAAAGCAGTGGTGGGCTGTCTACCTACTGAATCGAGACAAGTCAAGACGTGACAATGAGTTAGTAACTTATCTCAGTGGGGACTCCCAGTGCCTTATGAGTGACCCCCCATTACAAAAACAAACAAACAAGCACAGTTTATTGGCTTCATGAGAAATGATGTCTTCATATATATTCCTATTTTAAGTTAGGGAAAACTGAAATTTTATCTTATTGGTATTCTGGGTTTGGTAAATAGCCTCCACTGGAAGCTTCCCAACATGTCCTAGGCAGGGTTGGGAATGAAGAATTACCATTCACAGAAACACAGTACTGTAGCAACTCACTTCTATATCATCTCATGATTTATAAAGACTTTTCTCGCAACCACCTTGTTAGGTGTGAGTAAAACCATTTAACAGATGCAAATACTGAGGCTTAGGAAATTAGAAGTGACAATAGATTTGGTGTCCAATGATCTAGGTTCAGGACTATGTGATCTCCCAGCGAGTAAGTACTAGAAAGTGTCAGAGCTGTGATTCAAACCCAGTTTTCCTGAGACTGAGTGGTGCAGAAGAGAGTCTGGGTTGAAAGCCTGTCTCAGACCCTTACTAGACGGGTGACCCTGGAATAAGCCATTCAACCTCTCTGAGTTTTAGGTTCCTTAGCTATAAATATCTTAGGGTTTCATTCAATGACTTCTACAATCCCTTTTATCTCTAACCTAATATCTTGTGATGCTAAATTCCCAATGTAACTTTAAGAGCTAGACTATATAGGTTGATCATTTCAGTAAACAACTTGCAAACCATAGCTCTCCAGGAGGGAAAATACACACAATATACTTTTAAGTTTAATTTGCATTATTGATATTTTTTCCACAACTTTCTTAAGTCTAGACAATCAACCAATCAGTAAATCAAACCTTGATTTTTTTTATCTTTTGCTGACTTCCGAGGTATAACTTTACCAAGAAAATTCCAAATAGGGTAATGTAGAGTCAGACACAATTGAGAAATAACTGAACAACAGTAGCCAGGTATCCATTTGCAGCTTATCATGGTATATGTTGTGAGTTGTTATCCATAATTCTACCAGATGCCTTCCTGTTTTTCCAGAATAGTGAATCGTTACCCCAGTAGTTGAGGTCTTTGTGACTTTGTTACTATGTTCATTTGCTTCTCGACCTTGTGTTCTCAATCTATTCCATTCATCAATTTTTCTATTTTTCAACCTGCATTAGAGTTGATGATTATTGCTTTGCAACATAGTTTGAAATCTGAGACAACTCAATCCTCTCCTTTTTACTTTCTTTTTCATGATTTCTTTCGAGATTATTATGCCTTTATTAGGTTAGATGAATTTCATTATCATTTTTCCTAGTTCTCTAAAGTAATTTTGTTAGTTTCATTGGTATAGAATTGAACAAGTAAATTAATTTATACAGAACTGTTATTTTCATTATATTCACAGGGACTCGTCTCTTCAAATATTTAAATTGGTTTTTATTTCTGTGGTGTTTGTCCTTATATTTGTATAATTCCTGTGTGTGTGCTGGTAGAAGACTAATAGTTTATAAATTTTATCATTATTTTGAATGAAATTTCTTTTTTTATTTCTTCATTCTGAGTTTTATTGGTAATATCTCCAAAGATTGATAATGGTTTATTTCATATCCTATTTTAAATGGTAATTATTTCAATTAATTCTTAATTAAATCTCTATAGTTCTCTAAATAGAGCATCATATTAACTTTAAAAAGTGATAATTGTATTTTTTTGCCTCTGTGTACTTGCTCAATTGCTTTTTCTTGTCTATATTCTTAGTCCTACATCAAATAGTAGTGGTAACAGTAGATGTCCTTGCTTTATCCCTGATCTTATTAAATATGCCTCTAGTGTTTCTCCATTGTAGATAACATTGGCTCTTGGACTTAGTTAAATACTACTTAACATATTAAAGATATGTCCAGTTACTCCTATGCTTTTTGATTTTTTAAACACAATTGGATGTTATTTAAGATTGGATGTTATTTAATTGGATGTTAGTTCAGAATTTTCCCTGCATGCATTAATGTAATCATTTGAACTTATACTTTTTCTTATTAGTATGGTCTATAATATTCATAGTTTTCCTATTTTTATAGCCTGGCAATAGTGTATAATATTTATATATGTTGCTATAGACTCTTTACTAAAATATCAGCTATTTTTGTCTATATTTGTTATGGATGTCCATCTATCATCTTCTTTCTATGCTTTGTGTCACTCTACTTAGGTACCAGTGGCACATAGCTTCATAGAAGGAATTTGGTAGAACCTCTGCTTGTTCAATTTTGCAAACAGTTTATGAAATATTGTAGTGAATTGTTGTTTGATTGTTTGGTAGAATCCAATTGTAAACTCATCTGATTCTGGATATTATTCTCCTTAGTAGTTCATTTATGGTTTGTTCAATATCTTTTTTTCTCCCTGAGATTAGTTTATTTAAATTATTTTTCTCTTTTGTTAATCTAGGGATTTTGTATTTTTGAAAACATAATGCAACTGGGTGTGAGTACCACTCTAAAGCATGTAGTTGGCCAGCTGGTACTTGATCCTTTCTACTATCTCCTCTTCACTAGAAAGGAACAAAATTGAAACCTTCCCAAGTCTTTCCTTTCTCCTCACTGGCAGATGTTCAATGGTGTGACCTTTTTTTCCCCTAGCCATTTTACTCTCCTTTCAATGTGCTTCCTTTGTTTCATGTTCTTTCAACTATTAGTTCTCTTTCCAGCTTCTGTTGCTTAATGGAGTTTCCATGAAGTGAAACAGTAGTAGTAAATCATAATAGCTCAGAGCTCCTACTTAGAAAAAAATCTTAACATTCAGTCATTGATTGGACTATCTACTCTAACTTAACATTATGTTTACCTCTATCTAACCCTTGGATTCTTCACGGTTAAATCAAAAATCAGAATATAGGAAATGTTTGGGTAAAGAGAGTGAATAGAGTATGTTATAGTATGTGCTATTGTACAGGCACAGTGAGAGTAACATGAAAAAAGAAAACTTTTTTAAATGTCTCCTAGTCTTGGAAGAGGTGTATATACCTGATACCTTTAGACACCATCTTCTGTTCCAAGATGCCTATAGAAGCCAATATCTCCTCTCTCTGCATAACTTGTCTCTCCTTTCAAGTCTCTTCTTTAAGTCTCTTCTGTTACCCCTGTTTTTCACTTTCTGTTCTAAATTATTCTCTTTATAACTTTTTCCTTCTGAGTTATTTGATTTTTAATCTTCTCATTCATTTCCTTCAAGTATTCTTGCAATTCTTTTGACTTCATCACTTTAATATGATGCTCTTCTTGTAGTTGTTATAGAGTTACTTTCTTCTTTTGACTTTATCCCTTGGGTGTCTTTTGACACTAATATTTCTTCAATGTGTTCTGTCTTCTTTTGTTTACTCATATCTCTAGCCTCAGTTCTGGGTTTAGAACTTTATGAAAGTGTCAGCCTCCAAACTCCTGCCTTCTTGGATGGGGTGGTCAGACACTTTGGTTCTGACTTCAGTTTCCTAAGCTCTTGCTGCTGCTTTCTACCTACACTGTTGTTTTTTCATTCCAAGTCCTGGAAGATTTCAGTCCTCTCTAGATCTTCCTAGGTCAGAGAACTATATAGTCTTTAAGCTCTCCTGGAGTAGCTTACATCAGAGTTCTGTGTTTGTCAGACACTACGAGACAAACCATTCTTAGCCAAAGCATACTGACTTCTGATCCCACTGATTGAACTCCTCAGTCAGAGCACTCTGGCCTTCCATTGTCTTAGGAATAAAGCACTGTAGATTTCAGTTGTCACTGGAGCACCCCTTGTTAGAATGCTGGCAGACTTCTAGCCTATATACATCTGTTCTTATGGGTTCCTGGGATAGGAACCCTACCAGAATACTCAAACCTCTGGATGTCTTTTTTGTGTAGCCCTAGGCAGGTCAAAGACACTTATTATTGTTTCTCTTTGAATTTCTTAATCTTGACTTGATCTGGTGCCCTTTTGTGCATTTTCTTAAGTATATGTGGTAGATCTCAGCTCTTCAATGTCATTTCTAGGTGGTACAGGGGATAGAGTGGTGGGCTGGAGTCAAAAAGACCTGAGTTTATATCTGGCCTCCTACCCTTGCTAACTGTGTAACTCTAGGAAAGTCACTTAACCTCAGTCTGTATAATACCCCCTGCCTCAAATTAGATACTATTTCCAAGGTACATAGTACAATTGTTTATACAAAATAAGCACTTGACAAATGCTTGTATCCTTCTTGTCTGTCTGCCTTTTGCATTGCCATCTTAGCCAGAAGTTCAAACACAGACCCTCTAAGATGAGTGCTTCCCCTACACCATCATACCTTTCTTCCTTACCCCCTCCCCTCCCCATCTAGGAGTATTTAGCCTAGTTGAATGCAGTGACTTCCCCAAAGATAGCTGAGGTCATAGGTCAAAGACACTAGACTCACCAAGGCTCCATGTAAGACTTCTTTAAATCCCTGACAACCTGAAGCATAAACAGGACATGTGTTTTATCAGATGACCCACACACATAGCTCTCAGGCCTTCTCTGTGTTTGTTTGTGTAAGTTACTCATTCCTCATTAACCACTAATTTCCTCAAAACAGGGTTAGGTTCTGAGTTCCGTGCCTTCTTTTGTCCACATGACTCTAGGTAGTTCCCACTGAAGAATTTCATGCTCATTCATTGACTTGGAGTCAACTAGAAGATCCCAAGAAGGGTCTCTGGATGACCTTCACACAGTACGATCCCTTCAGGGAAGAACAAATTATCCCAAATATTGACTGAGGCAAAGGTCTCCTTGGGGACTATGGGACCTTGATTTTTGGTTTTCTTCCTCCTGTCTTCCCAAGGTTTATTTTTTTTTAATCACTAGGAAAATATACAAATAACACTTTAGCCATTTCAACATAATGGATCTGAAATTTTTCCAGTGTAGGGAGCTCCTGTCTATGACCTAGGAGGAGGAAGAAGGAAGGACACAAACATTTATTAAGCACCTACTACATGCCAAGTACTGTGCTAAAAACTGTACAAATAATATCCCATTTGCTCTTCACAATAACCCTGAAAGGTAAGTGCTTTATAAGGCACTTTATATTATCCCCATTTGACAGATGAGAAAAATGATACAGAGATTAAGTGACTTGCCCAGGGTCACACAGCTAGTAATTGTTTAAGGCTGGATTTTAATTCAGTTTTTCCTGATTGCAGATCCAATGCTATGTGCACTGTGCCAACTAGCTACCTTACTAAAGTAAGAAGGAAGAGAGGAAAGAGCATTTATTAAGTGCTTACTGTATATCAGACACTGTACTAAACACAGATAAGTAGATAAGTTTTGGAAGTGATATAAAGTGACTTACTGAGAATCACATACTGTTAAAAGTAGGATTTGAACCCAGATCTTTCTAAATCCAAGCTTACTGTCCCATTGCTACCATATACCAAATATCTGGGGAGTTATGGGGAGCAGGGAAATCAATCAATACCCAGAACCCACAAGTTTAGAAGTACAAACCAAAAATGGTAGGATATTGGGCTACATTTTTCTATCCCCAGAGAGGCAGCATGGAAAGAGTAGTGGATTTGAAGTCAGGAGGCTTGGGATCAAGTCTTGGCTTTTCCTCTCACTATTTATATGATCTTGGTCCAGTCCCTTCCCCTCTTTAAGCATCTACTTCCTGCTATGCAACATGGGACAGTAATGCCTTGCCACAGGTAGCCATTATAAAGGAACCAATGAATCTAAAGTCCTTTATGTTGGCTATATAGATTCAAGCTACTATTAGTCTTATTTCATAATACATAAACAACTTCTACTCTGAGAGCTAATTTTCAATATTTTCCAAATAATCTGATACATGAAGTGTATGAGATATATCCTTGATCTCTCTCTCTTCCTATTAGTGTCTTTAAAGGCATTTTTAACCAAAGTACCACTGACTTCACCCAGAGAATTGGTAGTGTAGTAGTAGTAGTAGTAGTAGTTAGTAGTAGTTAGTAGTTAGTAGTAGTAGTAGTAGTTAGTAGTAGTAGTAGTAGTAGTTAGTAGTAGTTAGTAGTTAGTAGTAGTAGTAGTAGTTAGTAGTAGTAGTAGTAGT
>JAQQSW010015517.1:0-11870 GCA_028646575.1 Pseudocheirus occidentalis | reverse complement strand
GGACCAGGCATGCACTGGAATGGAAAAAAAAGTCTTTTGATAAATGTATCTTAATAGAATTACCTTGCAGTCCTATATGTTTTTATTTATTTAAAAACATTCTGCGGAGTCCACAGGTTTCACCAGACTTTCAAAGGATCCATGGCAGAAAAAAGTTTAGAACCCTTGATATAGGTAATCTTTGCATGCTTTTCAATGACAGGTATCTTACTCCCTATCCAGGTATCCAGTTCTATTGTTAGATAGCTTTGATTGTTAAAAATATCTTCTGGTATTTCCCATTATTTCCCAGAATGTATTTCCCATTGCCTTATCTTTCAACCCAGATGGTCTTTCAGGCCAACAATGATGGTTTAGAGTTTTGGCTTATGATTTATTTTGCAAGGAAATGGAGTCAAGGAAAAGTCAGTAAGAGTCTGGATGGCCACTTACCGCCCTATTTAGCACTCTTAAAATGTTTTGTATGCCCCAGAATATTTTAAATTCCTCACTCCTGTGTTACTAGATTTAATACTTTTCTTTTGGTAAGTGGAATGAATCTTAACTGGAAATTCTAGAATGATAACAAACTACTTCCTTTTCCAACCCCATGCATTTTCTCTACCCTATGATAACTTAAAATTTTAACAAATTAAATAGCTTTATAGTCTCTCCTTCCCACCTTTAACCTCTTCCTCAAAACAAAAAAAAGGCTAAAGAAAAACTGTAATAAAAATAATAGCTAATATTTATAAAGCACTTCTATGTGCCAGGCACTGAGTTAAACTCTTTACAATTATTGAGCCTCACAACAACCCTGGGAGGCAGGTGCTATTATTATCTCAATTTTACAGTTGAGGCAACTGAGGCAGACAAGGGTTAAATGACTTGCTGGGAGTCACATAGCAAGAAAGTGTTTGAGGCTGGATTTGAACTCAGTTCTTCTTAACTCTAGGCCCACTGCTCTAACAAGCTACTTAGCTGCCAAAACTCTTGTAACAAATCTGCACAGTGAAGCAAAACAAATTCCTACATTGGCCATGTCCAAAAATATAGACAGTTAATCTTCAACATTTGTGCATTTAACTTTTATGACTTTAAGCATTCTCATGATTTTATTAGTAATGTCATTTTCACTTTCATGTTGACAACCACATATATTCAAAGTTAATGTGTGGTATAGAAAAAAAATGAAAGGCATGGTGGATGCAAGTTTATGGAGTGACCGGTATTCTACTTTATGCTTCATTGATCTTGTCATTCTGCCATTATAAAGAGCTACCTGTGCATTTATTGCACATTTTCGTTGTTTGCTTTTAAAATCAAATTGTATGTTGTAATTATGACACCCCCACCCCTCGCTCCAAACATAGTGCAAGACCTTTGGACTCTAAGGTCATGTTGAGACCTTCTTCAACTCAGCGTCTTTTGATAGCAGATACTATATTCCTAGTAATCTCTCCCTTGTTTTTCAGAGAGTGGTCAGGGTAGAGAGGTTTACAGAAGTATAGTATGTAGTATAAAACCTTCACACTGCCATCTGATACAATGGAAGGTAAAATTTGGGTTAAAAATGTTTTAGTTTTTA
This sequence comes from Pseudocheirus occidentalis, assembly GCA_028646575.1. Taxonomy (NCBI): domain Eukaryota; kingdom Metazoa; phylum Chordata; class Mammalia; order Diprotodontia; family Pseudocheiridae; genus Pseudocheirus; species Pseudocheirus occidentalis. Next base: position 10,303 of record JAQQSW010015517.1, on the reverse strand, counting down.
GAATTTTGTTATACAATATTTATGGTACTGTAGCTTTCATGTGTTATGAAAAGTGAATATTGTCTGAAATAAAAGTAGTTTTTATTGAGATGGTAACACAAAAGACCACAGAATTGTAGGGAATTACTAGCAAGAAAAATGTTTTGCATGTTACCAATTTTATTTTGTATACTACATTTTATGGGTTATTTCATGGTTACTATGTTAGGAAAAGTGCATATTATCAGAATTAATGTTTTGTTATAAGGAATTGTATGCAGAAAAGTGTATTTTCAGCAATCTCTAGTGAAAGATTAGGTTTTAGTGGTCATTGGAACTTAATGTCCTACTTCTCATAGGTTCAATATATTAACATTTGTGCTTTTGACTTTCATGTCATTTTCTAGGAACATTACCACCACCAAAGCTGAGGATTAATTATCTCATTCTACATCTCAAGTCCAGTTCTTTTCTGTCAAGAGGTGGATTTCATTTTTCATCATGAGTTTTTTGCTTATCCTCAGTAACTTAATAACAGCTTAGATGGACAAAAATATCATACATCATTCTCATGTCTTATTTGTTATGTTCAGCCCAACCTGAATGTCATTAATAGGTTCCATTCTAAATTCATTCTTCATTCATGGATGTGAAAGCTTTCTTTGATGGGACATCTCTTTAGCTTAGCTCTGATGTTCCTTGAAGCTTAAGATTTTCTCTCACATGGGGTGGCTAGGTGGCACAGTGAATAGAGCCCTGGAGTCAGGAGGACCTGAGTTCAAATCCAGCCTCAGACATTTAACACAAAAACTAGCCATGTGACCTTGGGCCAGTCATTTAACCCCAACTGCCTTATTTTACCCCTTCCAAAAAGCAAAAAAAAAAAAAAGATTTTCTCTCACAAAAATCTGTATAAACGATGGCATTAAATACTTCATTCTGCTCCATTATATTCCATTCTTTCCCAATATGTCATAGGAACATAGATATAGAGCTGAACAGGACCTAACAGGATATGTAGTCTGTCCAACCCCTTTGTTTTACAGATGAGGAAACAAAGCTTTCTCAGGGTATAGAAGTAAAGGGCATCAGAGGTGGTGCTTGAATCCAGATCCTCTGACTGCAGGAGTCAGTGCCCTCTTCTTTGCACCATGCTATTGCCCATATTGTACATGCAGTACCCATTGTACGTGCAATGGATTCTGGGGCATTCTAGGTGCCAAGTGCTAGGTATACAGATATGAAAATAACATAGTTCTATCCTCAAAGATCCTATAGTCTGTCAGTAAGATAAGGATACAAGTAGCTACTGATATAAGTTAAGATGAGGGTAACTGCATGGAATTTGTTAGACAGAGATGAGAAATCTATCTCTAGGACAGAGGGGTTGCTTCTAGCTGAGTGAGGCTTCATGCTATAGAGTGGGTGGCATCCAAGGGTGTACTGGAGCTGGATGTAAGCCAGTTAGATTTTCAGTGTCAACATTTACACGGCAGAAACCAGCAAATGCTGCAGGTCAGGGCTTGATTGTTTTGTTGATTATTTAGACTTTAAGAAAGTGATGGAGAAAATGTTAATAAAGCAGATGAAATTTAAACATGAATTGTGTGTGCTTTTTTTTTTTTTTGAGAGCTTGTGTTAAATATTTACCAACCTGCCACTGGAAATGGGTTTTGAAGGAAGAGAAGGCTTTCAACAGGTAGAACTGAAAGAAGTAGTGTGAATTAAGCCTTGAAAATGTAGATTGGAAAAGGCAGATTATAGAAAGCCTTGACTTGCCTAAGGTCACACAGCTAGTGACTGATACAGAACCCTGGACACCCAGTCCAATGCTCTGTCTATTATATAGTATGATGCCAGACAGAGTTATACGATCAGTGCTTTGGTTACTCTGTTGACTTTCCATAAAGTGAACATCAAGCCTACCCACAAGCCTCGACTTTAGGCCAGGAAGTCTATTGTTTTTCTCTAAGCCAGTGGTTCCCAAACTATTTTGATCCTATTCTTATATCAGGAAAAATATTTTTTTTAAAGGACAACCTCTCAATATAGATATAATTTATACATTTTATATATACTTTATGATATTTATAAAAAAAATAGAAATGTAAAAAGTTGAGATTAAGACAAACTATTTAAAATTATTTGTTAAATGTAAAAATCTTTTGTTCTTGCTAAAATATTCTTATAATGATATTATAAAAAGAGCAATTGATTGAGTAGGACATATTGCTTTTAAAAATCTTGGTTTAATACTTTGTGATATGGTAATTCAAAAGATTGGTTCAGTTTATTTTGATACAAAGTTTTAATAGCTGACTGAACAAAACATATCACAAAGATAAATAGATCTAAATGAAGAAAGTATTTGGTTAACAAAGGTTACTAAATCATGATACTCATTTTTCAAGCCCCTCTACCAAATATACTAAGATTTTTGTTGATATTCAGTTAGAAAATGTTTATGTTCCCTGACATAAATCAGTTGTTTTCGTAAGCTAATGGGATGGTATTGCATTTTCATATTTTTAACATATTAGTTCAAAATCCACGGAAACTTCGCAAGACTTTTAAACAAGATGGACAGTTCTGTTTCCAAGATTTTCGGTGTGAGAATACGAGTGATGCCTCATTTAATTCATTTTTAATAATCCATAAAGCAGAGAATAAGTATCTTATTGGTCATAAACAGTGTCAAATGTTGCAAAAGAGATCAAGAAAGAGAAATGATCTCAGATTTGGAAGGTAAGAGGTCATTATAATGATGAAAAAAGTAGTTTCAATTGAGTGATGAGTCAAGGATAAGGAAGAAGTCAAGAAACTAAGAGACTCTTCCAGAAAGAAAGTTGTGTCCTTGATGAAAATAGAGAATTTTGGAAGACGGGTAGGTTTGGAGAGAAAGACCCTCTAATGATATGTGTAATGCACGTCATAGCCCATTACTTGCTAATCTTGTGCTAGTCACTCTTACCAGCTTAAAATAGCAAGATGGGGATGGGGAAGAGGATCTTGCTTTATCCACCATTGTCCCAGAATGCAGAGCCTGCCCATTGAATCAATCAGCTGATATATATTAAAACATTTACTAAGCCTTTACTATGTGTCAGGCACCTTGGCAGCTAGGTGGAAGGTAGATTGGGGTGAGAAAAGACTTGAGACAAGGAGAATAATCAGAAGGCTTTCACTCTAGTCCAGGCCTGAAGTAATGAGAGCCTATGTAAAGATTATAGCTATGTTAATTTAATAGGGTATACACACACATAGGACATTGTAAAAGAAGAGATTTAATAACAGATTGGCTATCTGAGGTGAGTGTGAAGACACTAAGGTTGTGAAACTGGCTAACTTTGAGAGTGATAGTACCCTCAACAATAATAGAAAAGTTGAGGAGAGGGAAAGAATGAGATCTGTTTTGGATATGCTGAATAAGAGGACATCCAATTCAAGATATACAAAGAATCAGCGATGATCCAAGAGAAAAAAGAGAAGAAAGCTTCAATTAGAACTTTGTGAAAAAGATTACTTCTAGCAGCCAGGATGAGGAAGAAGTGCCAATAAAAGAGAGTGAAGGAACCATAGGAGGTAGAAGAGCCAGTCTTATGGGCTATTTAGGAATCGATCAATAAGCATTTCTTTTAAAGCACCTACTACTTTCCAGGCACTGTGGTAGGCACTTGGGGTACAAAGACAAAAAAGGACAAAAAAAGTAAGTACTTAATGTTTTTTCATTCATTCATATTCATTAATTCATTCATAAGAAAGATATACAAGATAATTATTTTGCAAGCAGAAAGTATAAAAGAAAGAGAAATTTTCTAGGGGACAAGAAGGGCAAGAATGACAACATTTTTATCACTCAAGTATCTGGTCCATATAAACTAAACACCTGAGTTTGTTTCTGTGTCTCTGGCTGGCTGACTGGCTCAGCTGAGAGCTCTCTACAGGATGCTGGGTAGCTAGCTCACTGCCCCTCTCTGGGCCTTTCTTCCTTTATCTGTAACATAAAGAGATTGGAATAGGTGATCTGTAAAGTCTCTTCCACCCCAACTCTAATGTTCATCGGCTTTGTTTTAGGGTGCCAAATAAAACAAACAAAACTAATTTTATAGCACATGAAGCATCCAGGGAAGTGGTGTCCTTGGTCCTTCTATGGTACCAGGAAAGATGAAAAGGCTGCTGCATGTCATACATTTATTTCAAGTATGCCTCATTTGGTTTGAATTGTGTGGAGTTCAGGGCACTTCTTTAGGGTGCTGGCCGTTTTTGTCAGCTGACTCCGTCTCCTGTGATGCCTCATGGTTCACTGTTGCATTAGAACCTTTCACTGAGTCAAATTGTTCAGCTTGTCTGTGAAATTTTGAATCCCAACCCTGGATTGGGGACATTTTGTTTCCTGGGTCACCACTGATTATTTTAAACTGAAGGAGGAATTTTGAATTGGTGATTATACCTTCTCAGACCCAGAAAAGCAATATCTGCTGACATAAAGGAGTTCTAAGTTAATCTACAAGTTATTGAACAACAACGTCCTTTGGACATTTATTCTGAATTTTTCATTAGATGTGCGTTCTTCAGGAACAAGCGTGACTAAGCAAACATTTCTCTCCAATTTAGTACCAGATCTTTTCACTTAGGTGTTGGAATCCAGAAAAGGACTGTAGGTATGAAAACTCTCTTTACCCATAGAGGTCACATATCACAACCCACCCATTATTTATTAGATAAGTTCTAGGGAGTTGTTTGAGACAGAGGTGAAAGGACTTGCCCATGGTGACATGACTTATGTTAGAGGAAAGATTTGAATGCAAGTCTTCCCAAATCCAAACTCAGCATTTCATTAATGCATCCTGCTGCTCTGCCTGGAATCAGGAAAGAACTGTCTGACACTTAGATGTGTGACCTAAGGCACTGCACTTCATTCAAACTGCCTGGATCAGATCCTGCCCACCAAGGTGGCCATGGAGAAGTCATTCAATCTCTTTGGGCCTCAGTTTCTTTATTTTTCTTTTTTCTTTCTTTTTGGAGAGGAGAGGGCAGGGCAGTTGTGGTTGAGTGACTTGCTCAAGGTCACACGGCTAGAAAGTGTTATGTGTCTGAGGCCAGATTTGAACTCTGGTCCTTCTGACTCCAGGGCCAGTGCTCTATTCACTGTGCCACCCTAGCCGCCCCAGGGCCTCAATTTCCTTGTCTATAAAACTGGACTAAATGGTTTCTGAGGTCCCTTCTACTTCAATATCTTTCATCCTATGTTCCCTCTTGGTAGTTTGAAGGAGAACATGGTATGGTAGAAAATTCTGGAGAGTCAAATCCCATTTCTGGGTTCTCTTCTTCCTTCTGATGCTTCCTGCTTGTGTGACCATAGGAAAATCCTTTAATTTTCCTACCTGAGCCACAGTTCTCTCATCTATAAAAGGAGATGGCCTCTGAAATCCTTTTGAGATCTATGTCAATGATTCTCTGATAAATATCCCAACTTATCTCAGTGTCTGGCCCAGAGTAAGAGCTTAATCAATGCTTGTTGCATTGTTTTCCTTACCTATTTTATTTCTGTAAGATCTGTCATGTAGAGAACTCTCTCACACAGCATCAGCATCGATTTCTTTAACAATGGAACCTTGATCAATCCTGAAATGAAATTTGGAGACACACTTAAAAAATCTTGTCCAGATTCTAAACCCTGGCTCTCCAATTCTACTTTGCTTAGCTACAGGGACTTTCCTCTCTGCACCCCAGTTTGCTCTTCTGTAAAAAAACAAGACAGACAGATCAGATGACTCTGAGAATGACCTTCTGCGGTTGTTTCTGAAATTAATTCAAGGGACTATATCAGTGGGTATTTGAACTGAGGTTTAAAATATTTAAGTAACTTCTTTAAGGACATGAAGGGCAGCTAGGTGGCACAGTGGATAGAGGACTGGACCTGAAGTCAGGAAGTCTCCTTCTTCATGAGCTCAAATCTGGCCCCAGACACTTATTACTTGTGTGACCCTGGGCAAGTCACTTACCTTAATTTGCCTCAGTTTCCTCATCTGTAAAATGAGCTGGAGAAGTAAACAAAAAACCATTCCAGTATCTTTGTCAGGAAAACTCCAAATGGGGTGATGAAAAATTGGACATGACTGAAAGGGACTGAACAACAAACATATCACTGGGCTGATTCTATGGCTTTTGTCCCTATGGCTTGAAGTGATCTTGCACTTCAAGGCTTTTGGCCTTGTCCCTCTCTTTCTTTGGCGTCTTGGTGCTCTGATTCACTGTAAGGCTTTTCTTGTCTTTACCTTGCCCCATGAGTGGCATCATACAAAGACATCCGGTTACCTGAGGGCCCTAAATTCTTGGAGCCTCAGATTCCTGATGTGGAAGATGGGGGAGGATGGTGATGCCTCCCTGGCGGGGTCATTGTGAAGCTCAGGTGAGATCATGTGTACAAAAGGCTCTGCAGACTTTGAATTCCACACAAATGTCAGTTATTGTTAGTACTTTCTGGTTCATGGGATTGTAGGATTTGGAGACAGAAGGAACTTTAGAGATCATCCAGTCTAAACTAATTTTGCAGCTGAAAGAAACTGAGGTTCAAAATGATTAAGTAATTTCTTTAAGGTGGCTCAAAGAGCTAGGATTTGAACTCAAGATTTCTTCCACCAAATCTTGAGTCCTTTCTACTATAGTATGAAAATTACATTGAGTCCCCTTATGAACAATTTGACCCTTGATTACTGGCTTGGGGACCAATTGACCTTGGGCTAAGAGACTGTGTCTCTAGTATCCTCCCCCCTTCTTCAATGAGAAAAAGAGGGTGTGTAGTAGTTATGGTAGACATCCATTCTGCAATGTGATTCTTCTAAAACTACAGCACATTACCTTAGAAATTAATTACCTTTTATTTTGACATTCCTGCTCCCAGATTTAGGTGATAGGAACCTCACCCAGTTGGCCAGTTTCTTTTCTTTTTTGTTTTTTTTCCTCCTATAAGCATAATACAAATACACCAAATTACCCTTTCAGAGTTGATATTCTAGTAAACACGCCACGATTTTCTGCAGAAATGTGGCTTTGATCTGAGGACATCTGCAATGGCCTAGAACATGTTTTGCCTGGTACTTGACTCAAAGCCTACTGTAGCTATCAGACACCCGCTCTCAGAACTGTGCTTTTGGCTATAGAATGTCAGAAACACCAAGAGGGAAAGGGAAAAAGTTCAGTCCACTCGCTGGTTGTTTTGTCTGCATATGTGAAGCCAGATATCCAGAAATGCATGTGTGTGTGTGTACATGTGTATGTGGGTGAGGTGGGAGCAATGTGAAGTCATACACATTCTGAAGACTGCACATTATGAAAAAGGTGATAGCAGTTATAAGATTTGTTTGTACATCTTAATGGTTCAGTATTGTTAAGACCAGATATGTCAAACTCAAAATGGGAATGGGGACCACTAAAACAAACATAAAGATCCCTGCCAGATGCATATTTACTTAGAAAATAAAATATTAACATTAGCTATATCATATTGTATTTCAACCATTTTGTTAAATATTTCCCAGTTACATTTTAATCTTGTTCTCGGTGTACTCTGGAGTGCTATTGTCAGCAACATGGACTGCTAGATACTTCTGATTAAGATCAATCCAATATAACAAACATTTTTCAAGTATCTCCTATGTACCAGGAACTTGGAATGAAAAGAGATGAAAAATATTTCCTGCCCTCAAAGAGTTGACATTTTGGGGGTTGTTTGGGGGCAGTACAGTTTAGAGACATGAAAACAGTTAAGTATAAGCATGATGAGTTGAGAATAGAGAAAGTACTTACATTGAGGGAAATTATTTGGTGGCACATGAACTGAGCCTTCAAGAAAGCTAGAAATCCTAACTGCTCTTATGTCTATGTCCAAGGCAATATTTATCTGCATTAAAAATGCAGCAGTTTTCTTAAGATGCTCATTAACAAGCTTCTTAATTAAATTTCCACTACAGTCAATAATAGAAACGACTGTTGTTTAAGAATGGAGATAAATGTAAGTGGATATGAGTACTTCTTTCTCCATTATATCTTTTGTCTGCTCTGGTAAGCCCAAGTCCAAAGTACTCTTGGGTAGAGTAGGACATCATCTTATTCCCTAGTAAGTCAGAAACCAGGAAGCATGATACAGAATACTTTCCTAGGTACTTTTCCCCTTACTTTTTCAAGGTAGCTCAGTGTCACAGTGGAGAGAGTACTGGGACAGAAGTTAAGAAGACCTGAGTTCAAATTTGACCTCAGACACTTAGTAGCTGTGTGATCCTGGACAAGTCACTTGACCTCTGTTGGCCTCAGTTGTAAAGTGGGGAGGATAATAGCACCTACCTCCTGGGCTTATTGTGAGGATCAAATGAAATAATATTTGTAAAAACATTTAGCAGATGCCTGACCCATAGTAGGATCTTAATAAATGCTGTTTCCCTTCCGTATCTATTGCTTTGACATGCTATTGATTAATTGCTCCTTTAATGACATTCTACTTTGCCACAAAATGCTTCAACAGTTCCATTTAGCAAACATTTATTAAGCACCTATTGTGTACAAGGCACTGCACTAAGATTTGGTGATTCAAGGACAAAAAAAATTAAACAGCTGCTGCCCCCAAAGAGCTTGTTTATATCTTAGGGGGACATGATGATAATGACAATAAAGCCATTGATGAGGACAGATAGTGTTTAGTATATAGCACTCCAGGATTTGCAAAACTCTTTACAAATATTACTTCACTTTATCTTCATAATAACCCTAAGAGATGGTTGCTACTATTATCTCCATTTTTCAGATGAAAAAAATGAAGTTGACTTGTCCAGGGTCACCCATTTAAGCATCTGAGACCAGATCTGAACCCAGGACTTCCTGACTCCAGGTCCCAAAATTCTATCTACATGTTCACCAGTAACTATAAAATAACTATGAAGTCATATAAAATAGCTTTAAGAGGAGGAGAATGTTAAGAACTTGGGAAAAATGAAGAAAGGCCTTGAGTTATAGGGGCCATCTGAGTTGTTCTTTGAAGGAAGCTGGGGATTCTTTTAGGCAGAAGTTCCAGAACTCTCTCCTTAGTGGCCTTTGAAAAACAGACAAGCATTTCTCTCTTTAGGGAGTTCTGGTTTTGAAACAGTCCCAGAATGAGCTATTCCAGAATGTGGGTGTGGAGGCTGGATTTCTTACATTCCTTTGTCCATACCTACACGTGCCCCCAGGTTTTCCTGATTAAAAGAAATGTGCTAGATTCAGGGTTTTTGCTATGTGCTAAGCATACAATGCGATGCTTCTATGGAAAGTAAGTAACCCATGGAAAGGCAACAAATCTTTCATTTTCAGAAAGCTGCATATGATGGTGCTTAAAAATATTTCTAGCTAGTTATTATTCAGTGTTGGAAAAAAACTTAGGACTAGAATAGGGTGGATTCTTACTTGATGATGAATTACGTAATTTTCTATTAGCTTTCATTCCTCTCCTTCCAGCATCCCCCCTTCCCTTCCTATCCATTGCTTCCCCCCCCCCCCCCCACCCTGAGAGTGCAATGAGATGCAATCACCTCTTTGGGCTTCAATTCCTTCATCTGAAAATGAGGAGGTCGGAGCAGATGATCTCCAAGGTCCCTTCTAGTTTAGTGGAGTGCTTCTCAGTGATATCACTGTCTTGATATTCAGAAAGAAAGAAATCTGACCTCTAAAAAATAATGAAAACACTTCTCTTCCTCCCCCCCCCCCCCATCCCCATGCCTTGCTCCTTAATGAATCCCAGGGAGCTAATCTGAGTTAGGATCAGCCTTTGGCCGGCTGATTACAATGTGATTTCATATTTTGTATTGTTGGAACCTCCCAAGATAAAGTTATTTGTGTCCTTCTTCTTTCTCTGCTCTTCTCCCACCCTCTTCACTAAACTATTGTTGACCTTCCTTGTCATCAGGAGCTTTCCGGGAATCTTGGAAGGAGCAGGGCCCTCTTAAGATAGATTAATGTATGTAATTGGCTGCTGACTTAACTGCTCAACAATGTAAACTGAATATTTGTCTCTTGCCAGGAGTTTTTTTTCTTCCCACCAAGATGACTTTTTGTAATAGCAGTAAGAGATTCCAAGAGGAGTGTTTATCAAGTGATAATAACCTGGCGGCAGATTATGGCTCATTTGGCCAACAAACCCCCTGCCCCAGCCTCCCCAGGCTGTACCTTATTAATTGTGAAACGCCAGCAGATGAGCCTCCTGTTAGATTGGTGGATTCCAAATAAGAGCTGTTAGGACACAAGAATCATTCTCAGGCCGCAGAAGAGCCATAAGGGGAAAGTTGACAAGAGGAAG
>JAQQSW010015516.1:0-11871 GCA_028646575.1 Pseudocheirus occidentalis | reverse complement strand
CATATGTCTATATAGAAGGCTATATGTGCGTATGAATACATACCTGAGTATGTGTGTATATGTGTATACAGAGGGTATAAGATCAATTGAAGATGAAGGGATGATACTTTAAAAGGTGAAATTCTGAGGTGGGAGAGAACTAGAATGAGAGGAAACAGGGAGAGACAAAATGGGGTTAATCATTCCATATAGAAGAGGCAAGGTATAACTGTTACAACTTTACTTTCAATTACTCTCATTGAATTTGGCTTGGGGAAGGAATGACATAAACTCTAAACTGGGTATCATGCCACACAGGAGAGTGGGGGGCATGGGGATGAGAGGCAGGATGATGGAGGGGAGGGCAGGGATTGGGGGATGGATGCTGGAAGCACACTCTTCAGTAAAGGGATAGGGACAGGGACAGGGCACAGAGTGGAACAAGGAGGGGCATGATAGGAAGAAGGGACATATGATCAGACTGTCACAATATGTCCACTGTGAAGATGTCCTGTGTAATTACATATGCACAGTCTGTATTGAATTGCTTGTCCTTCCAGTGGGCATGGGAGACAGGGGAGGAACCGAGAGAATCGAGAATCTAAAGCTCTGCAATACATGTATCTGGGAATTAAAATGTGCAGAGAATGGGATAGGGAGACCCTCCCTGCCCTACCAGAAAGTTAGAGAGCAGATCAGGGGAAGGACTTTACAGTGGGATCCCTGTTTTGAGGTTGGGGTAGGGGAAAAATGGAGAGAAAATTTGTAACTCAAAAATCTCATAAAAATGAATGATGTAGACAAGAAAATGAATAAAAATTTATATTAAGTAAAAAATAAAATAAAATAAAATAATCCAACCAGTTGGTTAACTTTTCTGCCATGGTAGCCATGGATTGTGTCTATTTATACATGAATGTCTGTTTATACATGAATAAAGAATAGCTGACTCTTTCACAATAAGTTGGGAACTGTGGTCTGTAATGCCATGCACAAGCAGCTTTCCAAAAGAATGCTACTGTGAACAGATTTTAAGGTTTTGATTATACAATATGATTAGCACTCTATTTATTCCATAACAAATCAAAGCAAAACATTCACAGAAAATCACAATACATTATTTGCAACAGCTTACCATTAAAATGGCCACATAGTTTTCAGTAAAGTGGTGATAATATTTAGAACAAGGAAGAATCATCTGATATCCCTAAGGAGGTGTGCCTCCGTACTCAGTCATTCAGTCGTCTCGTAATACAATAATCAGTCTTCCACTCATGGGGCAACTAAGTTAACTCAATCAGCACTTATTCAGCAATCAGTTCCTAAGTCTCATTAATCATTAAGCACAATCATTAGAAAATATACAAACCCTCCACCCCTAGGTCACTAGTAAACCACATTATCATCACAGCATTCAATACCCAAGGAGAGGTCTTTTCTTCATCTTGACCCAACCAAAGTTCTCAGCAATCTCTTTTCTTGGAGAGACAAGGCTGAACAAAGCCACAATATCAATTTCCAGTGTCCTCATCAATTAACTCTCTGACTGCAGAACAGTCTCAGGACCCCTGAAAACATCAGCAAGACTTTCTCCCATGATGTCTGTAAACATACAACAAGAAAATCCTTCTTCAATGCTTCTGAGCCAACAGCAAGGTTCTGGGACCTCTGCAACAACAGCACTGTCCTTCACCAGCAGATGAATCTGGCAAAACAACATCAAAACTGACAAAAAGGATACAAGCACCACAGCTATGTTTCCTCAGTCCTCTGGCAGTTTGGCTGGCCCTAGGACCCAGAAGAAATCTTGACTGACTCCAAGAATCAAAGTCACTCCCCCCAGGTTTCCAAAATCAAAATTGTTTTCTCCACCCTGGAGTGGTGGAGTGGGGGAATGGGGGGTTCCTCTTTAGCCTTCCAGGCAGCAGCAACTTCAGCCTTCCTGATAGCAGCAACCTCAGTCTCCATGATTTTTGCACAAAGGAAATTCTGACTCAGTTCTCAGTCCAGCAGTAGCAACCCAGGCTCCAGATGCTGCTGAGAGAAACTCTCTCTCTCTCTCTCCCCCAGCCGAACAGCTTCTGCCACCAGGTTCTTGTCAGAAGAAATTCTGACAGTGCCTCTCTGGGCTTTTCATATGTACACACAGCATTTGCTTCCTGTTTCAGCCAACCCCTCCCTGTTATGTCAGCAACAGGAGACAGGGATCCATACCTTCTGTTTCCCCAACAGTGGCTTGTTCAATTACAAACTGCTAAGTACCCATTACCTTTGCTTAACTTGAAACAAGGCACTAAGCACCTGTTTATTTGCCAATACAAAAAAGGAGTAATTACCGTTACATGGCCATATTAACAAAAGTCTTGCTGATTATTTTGATAAGGTGTTCAAAGACTAGATTGTTGACTACAGACATATAGTGAAGATAGTACTTTGGAAAAAAGGCTTGAGGTAGTCAGGAATGTCTACTGCAAGTTTTACTAAATTTGTTTTCACTATTCTTGTCTTCCTGTCTTCATTTATATAAGAAACCTAGAGAATTTGGGGGCTAAAGGAAATTCATAGAGCTTGAAATCCACATAGTTATTTTGAGGTTTCTTTTACCTATCCTTCCAAAAATGGAATTTAGGGGCAAAGGATCACTCTGAGGGGTGATGTAGGAAGTTATGAAGCCTTTCTAACCACAAATTAGATTGTTAAATGAGACCATGGGCTACCAATGACTCTCAAACAGAGCATATTTCAAAACAGATTAGATAACTATAGTTCTATTTAACTGGCTGTCATGTTCTGTATTCAGAGAGATCTTGGCCTCTGAAGGCAGTTTCATCCTGAAGAGAAAAGCTACCTAAAGCTCTGGGAATTGGCATATTCTTCTTCCTAAGAAGTAAGGCAGCTAAGGGTTTTGTTTGTTTTTTTTTCCCTAGTCTGATATATGATTTATAAAGAGCCTTTCTTCTCCACCAAAGTGATTGTAGCTTAATTCTCTGAGCTCTAAGTTCAAAGAAAGACAGCAGATACCAATGACACTGCTCCCTCTCACTGAGAAGAGATAACACCTGTGCTGCGTATATATGAATCCAGAAACTGGGAGTAAGTAGGAGTTTAACAAATTCATTAGAGACATACCAGTAACCATGAAACCATCAAATCACTTCCAGAAAAAATCTAAATATCTATGAAAATAACAAGGAATAAGGCCAATGGAAGCAATAAGATGGTATCATGAGAAAATACTTGCAGCCCAGACATCTCCAAATGTGAGGCTTTGTCTAAAAAATCCCATGTGTGTACAAGTGTGTATATATGAGTGTTTCCATGCATATCCTTTAGACAGGTACACCCTTCTCACAGTATATATTTGTGTAAGTGTTCCAGGCTAATGGGAGGTATGCCTAACTGTGACATCCTCTCCTATTTATTTGACTAAACATTTTTTTTCCTGATAGCATTACTCATTTGTAAAATTCCTAGTCAGGGCAGAGAGGAGAAAAACCTTACTCTTCCCCTTTCCCAGATCTTTTCATTTAACAATGTTTATGCTTAAAGGGGAATATAGTTTCCTGGTGTCTGGTAGTCTATAGAATATTCATAGAGTAATAGTCTTAACAAATGGGTAATCATTGAGAAGCCAGTCACTTAGAAATTATTTCTCTTCCTTCTCTACTACGCCACTTACTTTGTATGTTTGAGATTGGAAAATTGGTACTCAGAAAGATGCTGATATTCTCCAATGTATTTAACCTGTAATTAGGATGTGACCACTAGATCTGAACAGCAAGATATGAAATAATCAACCACAAGTGAAATGTAGTTCCCACTAGTTGTCCTCAGCAAAATGTAAGCTTTTGCAGGGAAGGCACTGTTTATTGTTTTATTTTTTTATCCCCAACTGCCTAGTATAGTTTGTAGCCAATAGTAGGAACTGAATAAAGGTTTATGAATTGCATTTGAATTGAATCACTAAACTGAATTAGCATAATTAATGAATATGCTTTTGCTATCACCTTCTTCTAGAACAAAACGTAAACTTGCTATTAGCTAATAATTACCAATTATTACATTTAAAAAGAAAAGATGATTTTTTGAACAAAATGTCAGGAAGTACAAATAATTTGCTACAATTTGGTACCTCTGGCCAATGTTTTTCCAGATGATTTTGAAGATGGATTCCTTCCAGACTTTGATTTTCTCTCTATCAAGAGAGACCAATTTAATTCCAGTTGGTTCAGGGAGATGTTAAGTTGCCTTACTAGTACTTCCATTTAGACCTCTGAGTATTAAGACATTTTGTATTTTTTCACTCAATAAGTAGAAAAATAAAACTTGGAGAAAATCCCTTTATTCCATCTTAGTATAAATGATGTAATACTCTGAAACTCCATATTGCTTGCTTTGACACAGAGTAAACCAAATAGAACTGTAGCAATTTGAAGGTTTATTTTTCTCAAGTCAAGTTAGCAAGCATTTATTAATTATCACAGTGCCAAAAACTATGCTAATGCCTGGGGACACAAATAAAATAAAGGAAAGAAACCTACTCTCAAAGAACTAACACTCTAATGCAGAAGACATTAAAATTCTATGTATAAACAAGCTCTTCATAGGATAAATTAGTGATGATAACCAAGGGGAAAGATTAAGGATGACTTCAAAAGGCTTCCTGTGCAAGGTGGGACTTTAGCTGAGACTTGAATGAAGCCAGGGAAGTCAGGATGCAGATGTATGGAAGGTGAGAATTTTAGACACAGGGGACAATCCAATAAAAATGCCAGAAGTAAAGAGATCCAACTATCCTGTAGAGCGAACAGTGAAGGCCAGTATTCTGGACTGAAAATTATATGGAGGGTATAAGGTATAAAAAGAACACGAAGGTTGGGAGGAGGCAGGTTATAAGGGACTTTGAATAGCAAACAGGATTTTATACTTTATTCTGGAGTTGAATGGGAGACATTCAATTTTTATTGAGGAGGAGCTGACATGATCATGCATATACTTGGGAAAGATCAATTCAACAGCTGAGAGGGTAATGCACTGGCATAGGAAGTTACTCGAGGCAGGGAAACCAATCAGAAGGTTATTGAAATAGTCCAGGATTAAAGTGGTGGGTATGGCAGAAGTCACAAGATGGATGCAGCATATCCTCAGTAATGAATGGCACGTGAAAAATTCATCAGGGACATAAATTTTGGGTAAATGAGATGGCAAAGTAATGTAGTGAAAGTGAAGAACAACAGATAAATAACCCAGTTATTGAACTGGAATGCATGAAATGAGAAGTAGTGTGCTAGAGGAGATAAGACCAGCATTATAGTAAGGAAGGTTTGATTTTTAAATCCACCACTGACAGATACTGAGTAGTCATGGGCAAGTGTATTAAATTCTTAGTTTCATAGAAATTCTCTAAGACTAGTGGTTGGAGTCAAATGGTAGATCTTCAGTGAAAGTTCAACACCAGCAAACTGTCCAAATAAATGGAATCATAAGTATGGGCTACAATTATCCCCAATAGAACACAATCTCAAGATGAGTTCATAGTCCATTTTAAGCTATTCACAATGGTCTTTGTTATACCAGCTTTCTAGCTATATCTCCCCTTTTTTGAACTAGTTGATGAGCAAGCCTTCTTCTATAAGGATGTCTGGCAGAAAAACTAGGCCATACCCAAAAGCAACTTCATGCATACCTCACTGGGGGAATAAAATAACATTCAGCAAATAGATTCTGTGAAATCCCGTTCTTTTCATCTGCTAGTTCTAAGTTTGAGCCCACTTACCCTGACCTTCATATATATATATATATATGGGAAAGTATGTGACATGTGTCATACAGTTATAGGGGGGATGTTTTATTCTAGTAAATCTAGATAATAATAATTAATAATAATAAATCTAGCTAAAATGAATCTACATAATATTCCTAATTAAATGCTAACTTAGCCAGTTGCCCTGGGACCTGAACTGCAAGTGTTAGTGGAGTTTAGAGAATTAGATCCAGAGCACGAGTCGTATTTGTGTACCCTAAGCCACTTAAGACAATATACTAAGTGTAGGTGTTTTGTATTTGTGGAAGGAAGGAAGGAAGGAAGGAAGGAAGGAAGGAAGAGAAGGAAGGAAGGAAGGAAGGAAGGAAGGAAGGAAGGAAGGAAGGAAGGACGGAAGGAAGGAAGGAAGGAAGGAAGGAAGGGCTAAGTATATTTTAAAAATTCAGTGTCACTCTGACTTCTGTATTATTCCTTTTGGTGAAATATCATAAAGGGTATGTCTTTCTGACCGATGTGAGCAAAATTTTAACCTATTTGTATATTATAACAATTCACTTAAACCAATATTTTAGAACCTACTGTGAATAAAGGCCTATATTAGTTACTCCAAATACCATGCTACATGGTAATATTAAGAGTAAACTTAAAATATTTCAAAAAAACAATAAATTAATATTATTTCTAAATTATTTAGTTTCCTAGATTGCTTTTCTATTGTTTCTTTTTCAGAAGCTATGAGTGAAATTGTGATTTGTCTTATTTGCTCAGGGCACAGCACATTTGAAATAACAATAAATCACCTCATCTTTCTCTTGTCAGTAGTCCTTAACAAATAGGCAGTGAACTCTTTCAGTTTCTCAGTTACCACACAAGCTTAACAGTGTTTTAGCACATTCCTTGTGGACTCATCTGTACTTTGTTTTTGAACTAGAATGGACTTCAGACACCTCATAATAAAATTTAAGTTTCTCCACTCGACTGCTGATTCCAAATGTAGCTCTACTATTAAAATAGCTAAGCACTTGAAAACAGTTTACTGTGGCCTCCTTTATCATTTGGACCACAAAATGATTATGTGTTTCCCAGGAGTGTTTTACAATTTACTCTGGGTTGATGTGGGTTGAGTGAGCCAAAATACTGTGCCTTAAATAGACTATACCTTTTTATAAACATGATATTAGCTATTAGAAACATAATTATATTTGCTTTTGTTTTTATGCACCATTTTAATATTAATTTATCTCCTAATAACCCTCATCCCTAGATACCTGTTCATCATTATCAAGGTCTACTTCTATCTAAAATCCTAGATTTAGATATGCAAGGAACCTTAGAGCTCATATAACATAAGCTCTTATATGAAAAATACTAAGACCTAAGCAAGATAATTAACTTTCTTAAAAATCACAAAGGCAGTGAATAGCAGAGTTGGACGTGAAACCCAATTCAATGTTGTTTCCATCAAACCATGCCAAGGACTTGTCTTAAAACTAGAAGATTCTTTTGGCATTGTTTCCTTATATTATACTTTTTTGGGGGAAATCTATTTTACATAATTATATATGTATGCATTATGTATATATGTACATGTATGTGTGTATGTATATATGTGTGGGTGTTTATATATATAAATATATATGCATATATATGTTTATATATACCCAAACATATCTTTATTGATGCAGGTTCTCACATTCACCATAAATTCAGAACAAAGCACTTCCTTGCTTCTCATTCTATAGGATTCTTGTCTATATGCTCTAATAAATTCTTCATAGAAGATTTCCTAACAACTTGGCAGTATTTTTCTTATTCTTTCAGTGTCCCTGGTACCAATATCCAACATGGACTGTCCATCTGCTATAATTATTGTTAAAAGATTAATATACTTTATTTTCCAGGAGACTAAAGGATGCTATAGCTTATTACTTGGAACCTATAAGTATTTTTATACAATATTTCCATGGGGAATAATAGTCACTGATTAGAACAAGTAGCAAACCTTAAGCAGTTTAGCAGAAATAAATTTAGACCTACATCTTATTCCATAAGGTCAAAATGGATATTTGAACTTAATATTTACTTTTTAAAATAAATCAGATACCTTTAAAATTATGGGCAAGGGGAAGAGTACTTAATAAAACAAGATCACAAAAGAGAAAATGAGACATTTTAATTACGTGAAATTGAAAAGTTTTCAGGAATGTATTCAATGCAACTAGAATGAAAAAGGAAGTTTTCAATTAGGAATAAATGTTAGCCTCAAATATCTCTGATGAGAGTATGATATCCATTGTGTATGTAGTCATACATGCATAGATAGAGGTAACAATATGCACATGTATATGTTTTCACATACACACATGTGTGTACATGTGTGTACATGCGTCTCAAAAAGAAGCAAGGTGTTAGGGTGGCTAGGTTGTACAATGAACAAAGCAGTGGCCCTGGAGTCAGGAGGACCAGAGTTCAAATCCAGCCTCAGATACTTAACATGAAACTAGCTGTATGACCTTGTGCAAGTCACTGAACCCCAATTGCCCTACTTACCCCACTCCAAAAAGCAAAGAAAAAGAAGAAGTAAGGTATTTTATATAGATGCTGAAATCTGGGGTCAGAAAGACTGAATAGCTTATTCAAGGTTATATATAACATTAGTAACAGAGTCCTCCTATTTGGAAAAGTTTTGAATGCTGTGGATATTTATCACTTGGCAATATACTTTCAAGGGACATACACAGAGATGATGAGGTTGACACATGCATTACCAAGCCTAGTTCAGTGTTTGGGAGGCTCCAAAGACAAGTGTGAGACAGAAGAGGTATTAGACTGCCTACCAAATGAAAGGTCTATGAGCCATTGTGCTGACCTCATTGATATGTGCCTGTGAAATCTGGACAGTCTACCAGTGCCAAGCCAGGAAACTGAATCACTTCCATTTGAATTATGTTAGGAAGAGTCTGAAGACACCTGGCAAGATAAGGTACCAGACACTGAGTCCTTTCTTGAGCTGAACTGCCAAACGTTCTAATTCAACTGAAGAGTCCAACTCTGATACCCTAGCCACAATGTTCAAATGCCACAAGTTCATCTGCCTAAAAGACTATTTTATAGAGAAATCACACAAGGAAAGTGCTCACATGGAGGTCAGAAGAAGAGATATAAGTATACTCTGAAGGTCTCTCAAAAGAACTTTGGATTATTTGATTGCAAGATGGGGAAATGTAGGAACAGGGTCACATAGCATGGCATGCCTGCATCAAAGAACGCACCCTATGAGCAAAGGATAATGGTATTAACTCAAAAGAAACAAGAGATGCACACATTTAGAGACATCTCCACTTCAAATTATATAGAGACTATTTGTGACTGGTTTATGATGGAGCCTTCCAAGTTTATAGTCATCTGATCAGTCATAGTAAGACATGCTGTACCTTGACCTCAAAAAAGTGATGTCATTTTGTTCCTCTTTGAGAACAAAGGACAACAAACCAATTGAATCTTTATTACACACCCCATAAAAGCAACTTCAAACTTCTTCATATGTCTATCTCATCAAGTAACCTACCTATACCACCCACTCCACATTTTCAGAGTATATTGCCCATTCTTGATTGCAAAAAAATCAAGGTCTGCTGAGCTCCCTTTCATTCCTAACTTTAAAATTCAAATATTTGCTTATATTCTGTGTGTCTTGGGTCCAAAATCTACTTTGAAATTACCTTCTCCGAATTTAGTTAGATTGATCTTTTTAACAATACACAGACTTTGTCAATAGACTACACTCTGCTACAATAATCATCAAGAGCCAAGTGTCCACTCTGCAAAGGCCTGCATATATACTGCCCACCACCTGTCAGAGAGTTCATTGATGGCCATTTTAAGGTGCTTTTTTTAATCTCATCTTAAATACAAAAACCTAATTATACAATAAGAAAATTTTTTGTAAACTTAAATATTGAAACTTAAATACAAAATAAGGAAAGAAAAATAAGCATTGTCATATGCACAGTAGAATGTGAGAAGATTCAAAATATATGGCAGTAAACTTCCATTTCAAGAAGGCCTATACAATAAATATTACATATTGGGTTCAGAGCTGTCCATCTTTTCTTTGCTTCCTTGTAAGTTTTCTTTTGTTCTGCACTGGGCATTTATTACTTTGTTCTTTTTCCCCCTTCCTTCCCTCTTCCAAGAAAACTAAAATTAAGCACAGATACATTTCTATATACATACAAATGTAATGCACACACACATACACATTTACCTACATATATACACATATACACCTAAGAATATATGCATACATATATACATTTTACATATGCATATACTTAGATATTTATTATCACATTTATATATAGACATATACATTCATATGTATCTATATAGGACCATATAGACAGACAGAATAGAAGCAAATATTTGAATTGTAAAATTAGGAATTTTTTTATTTGTCCTTATTTGTCTGCTGTGTCTCTGAGAAGGGATAACCTCTTCCTTCATTAAGTCCAATTCTTTTCCTATTTTTCCAAGTCCACCAGTGATTTGCTACAGCAATATTCCAACCTTAGACTGCCTAGTTATTTTAAATAGTTCAAAGCAACATTGACAAATATGGCTGACACAGAGCATAATTTCCTTATTTTTTCTCTTTTGATTGAATCTATGTTAGCCTTAACTTAGTCCAAAGTAATGATTGGACTGCTCCTTTTTCCCTGACAAATTCTATTTATGCTATTTATTTTATGTTTTTGTATATCACTTATTTCCTTTCCCTGCTGACTCCCCTACTTTACTTCTACCCACTGCCTTGCCCTCCTATTACTTAACCTGCCCCCTTTCAAACAAGGATCTCCCTCCCAGTACCCTCCTATTCTCATGAATCTAAACACCCTTCTATAGTGCTCTATCCTATTCCCTCACCCTCCCTTCTAAAAAGCCACCCCTTTACCTTTTATCTCTTCCTAAATTTAGAAGACTTTTATACTCTTCTACATATGTGTGTGTATGTGTGTGTTGTTCCATCTTAAACAAATTCCCAGTGAAAGTAGGGTTGCAGAACTACCAGCCTTCCTCCCCTATCTAATTCCTCTGTCTCAGTTCTTCCTCTTGCACCTCTTTGGATAATTATTCTTTTTACCTGTTCCTAAACTGTTTTACTTTTTTACAATCATACTATACTCAGATCTACTTGATCTTTCTTACAAACTACCCAATTACTAATAACACGCTTAGGCATAAATTTTATATTTCTCCATATAAAACATAAACAATCTGTCCTTACTGAGTTCCTTGTAATTAGTCTGTGGCATGTACCTTATATTTCTCTTGGCTCTTATATATCAAATCTATTAAGTCCAGGTTTGTTGTATTTGTTTCATAAAATCCTGGGAAGTCTGACAATTCATTAAGTGTCCTTTTATGTTTCATTCAGGATTATGCTTAACTTTGCTGGGTATGATATTTTCAGCTGCAACCCCAGTTCTTTTGCTCTTCAATATATAATGTTCCATGAACTGCAGTCTTTTAGTGCCCCATTGCTAGGTTTTGTATGATTCTAAATGTGGCATCACCATATTTAAATTTGTTACTTTTCTTGTTGCTCATAATATTTTATCCTTGAGCTAGGTGTTTTGGAATTTTATTATGATTTTCCTGTAGGTTTTCCTAGTAGGATATCTTTGAGGTAGGGTTTAGTGGATTTTTTTATTTGTCTATTTTCAAAGGAAATGCTTCAGGATAATTTTATTTTAATTTTTTACAATCACTTTTATAAGACTTTAAGTTCCATTTTTTCTCCCTCCCTCACCCTCTCCCTAATACTGCAATTAATCTGATATGTTATATGTGTACAATCATGTTAAGCACATTTCCACATTATGTTGGGGAAGAAGAACCAGAAACTATGAGAAAAACTATGAGAAAGAAAAAAAATAAAAAGATAAAATTAGTATGCTTTGATCTGCATTCAGACTCCATAGTGTTGACCCAGTAATACCACTTTTGGGGTTGTATACCAAAGAGATCACAGAAGTGGGAAAGGGTCCCATATGTACAAAAGTATTTATTGCAGCTCTCTTTGTGGTGGCAAAAAACTGGAAATTTAAGGGATGCCCATCAATTGG
>JAQQSW010015515.1:0-11871 GCA_028646575.1 Pseudocheirus occidentalis | reverse complement strand
TTCCTAAGTTACTATTATCCTTTTTCCATATTGGCATGTAAATAATTCAAATCTGATAAGTTCCTTATGATTTCTCTCCCATGTTTACCTTCTCATGCTTCTTGTGTTTGATTGTCAAATTTTCTTTTCAGTTCTAGTGTTTTTCAGCAAGAATGCTTGAAAGTCCTCCAACTCATTGAATGACCATATTTTCCCCTGGAATAATATGCTCAATTTTGCTGGGTAGTTGATTCTCGGTTTTAATACCAGTTCCCTTACTCTTTGAAATATCATATTCCAGGCCCTTCGATCCCTCAGTGTAGAAGCTGCCAGATCTTGGGTTATTCTGATAGTGCTTTCACTCTCTTGGAAGCCTATAATATTTTCTCCTGTAACTGGATATTCTGGAACCTAGCAATAATATTTCTAGGAGTTTTCTTTTGGGGATCTTTTTTTTATTAGTAGTTTGAGGGTTTATTTAACACAAATAAAAATGTGCAAAGCTTTTTACTCATTTTCTTCACTCTTCAGTCTGGCATTTGGATTGGTGATCTTGATGGCTAGCTGAGCTTCTCTCTCAACAATAACTTTCCAATTCTTAGAGGAGACATTGTGGGCAATCTCAGCACAGTACAATTTGTTGCACATCAGGAGCACTTCCAGATCTTTGACATTGTGCACAAAAAACTTCCTCAATCCACTTGGCAGCATGTGTTTTGTCTTCTTATTGCTTCCATAACCAATACTGGGCATCAACGTCTGGCCCTTGAAGCACCTTTGCACCCTGTTGTCCATGCCTCTTGATTTATGCCAGTTTCTCTTGATCTTGACATATCTGTTGGACTGGTCATGGATGAACTTCTTGGTCCTCTTCTTGATGATCTTAGGCTTCATGAGGGGTCTTAGTGCTTGCATGGTGGCAGTGAGAAACCGCGGCCCCTCCATGGGAAGCGCTGACCTGGGGAATCTTTTTGAAGTGGTGATTGGTGAATTCTTTCAAGTTCTATTTTGCCCTCTGACTCTAAAATATCAGGGCAATTTTCTTTGAGTATGCTTTCCAACTTATTTTTCTGGTGATGGGTTTCAGGTTGACCAATAATTTTCACATTGTCTCTCCTGGATGTATTTTCCAGGTCAGTGGTTTTTTTCAAGGAGATATTTCACATTGCTTTCTATTTTTTTCGTTTCTTTGTAACTGTTTAATAGTATCTTGGTTTCTCATGAAGTCATTAGCTTCCACTTGCTCCACTCTAATTCTGAAGGAATTATTCTCTTCAGAATGCTTTTGAGATTCTTTTTCCATCTGGCAAATTCGACTTTTTAAGGCATTCTTCTCCCATTGGCTTTCTGGGCCTATTTTGCCATTTGAGTTAATCTATTTTATAATGTGTTGTTTTCTTCAGACAGGCTGTTGACTCTCTTTTCATGATTTTCTTGCATCATTCTCATTTCTCTTCCCAATTTTTCCTCCACTTCTCTTATTTGTTTTCAAAGACTTTTTTTTCAGATTATTTATAGCTTCTAGGTATTGTTCAAGTGTCTTGGAAGCATTTGCTGTGGGAGTTCTGACCTGCTTTGATCTTTTTTGTCCACAAAAAAGGATTCTAGAGTTTTATTGCTGTTCTTATTTTGCTTAGTTTTCCTCATGTTGGCCAGTCAATTAATTGGTTGTTTTTTTTTTTTTTTAGTTCTGTGAAACTCTACTTCTAGGGTGGAAAGCTCTGTTCCAAATTGCTGGGGTTTTCCCAGCTGCTGGAGCTATTAGGGGGGGTGTTTCAGCCCCCCCCCCCCAGTTTGGCTTGCTGAAAGCACTCCCCAGGACCATCAGCCAAGACTACGATCCCGATCCAGGCCGCTCAATGCAAGAACACTTGGCTCTGATCAAACAATTCAGCCCCCCTGCAGAGTCCGCACACCAGGGCCTCTGAAACAGCCCAGTGGGGGCAGCCACCAGTTACAGCAGTTCCTGCCCTTCCCACACTGCTTCCTTGCCCTGGGGGTAGATTGGCAGAACTGCTTTTCCTCCCCCAAATTTAGCTTGAAAGCTTCACTCACTTTCACTGACCTCTAATCTTGGCTTAGTAGATGTGAAGATTGCTTGAAGTGCTTTAGATCTTCTCTGAAGTAGATACGTGCTGTGGCTTGGGAGGCTCGGCTCCTCCCAACCTCCCTGGAGCCTGGCCACATGGCAGTTTCAGGTTGGGCTGGTTGCAGCTCCTGGCCTGCAGGCCTGTGTGATGAGCCCCTCCTGCCAAGCTCCTTTTCTCTAATCCCTATTTTTCACACCTTGGTAGATATGGAGTTGCTGGAGCCTGTAGATCTTCTCTCTTGCAGATTGGCTGCGGCTGAGCTCGGCTCCTTCCTACCACCCTGGGCCTGGCCACGATGACCCCCTGTGCCTTCCTCAAGAGATGTGTTTTCTGTATTTTTGTGAGACCTAGAATTTGTCCAGAGTCATATTTTATGGGTGTTTAGGGTGGTTGTGTGTGAGCTGAGGGACCTTGCTGCTTCTACGCAGCCATCTTGGCTCCGCCCCTACTACTACTCCTCCTAAAGCAGGATTCAAACTCAAGTCTTCCTAACTCTAAGTAGTATTGAATACTAATATGATTATAGCTTCCATTTTATGATATCTCACCACAGGATATCCTGGAATATGTCTCTGCCATGCTATCCTACTGTCCCATTGGTGAGTTCCATCTGAGCCCTCCATTGTGGGAATAGGTCTTGTTGGGTGGTGGTAATTAAGAGAGGTATTGTGTAGATGGTAGAATTTTAGCTGAGTCTCTTAAGAAGGATTCTAAATGATGGAAGTGGGGAGGAAGTGGATTTCTAGATAGGAGAGTCAGCCTCAGCACAGACCTGGAGATAAGAGAAGGAATGTTAACATAGCAGTTAGGTTAATTTGACTGTAATATATATCACTTAAAGAAGAGTAAGATATAGTAATTCTAGAAAGGTAGGGTCATTTTATATCATGAAATAATTTAAATTGTAAATGAAGGATTTTGCATTCTGTCTTAGAGATTTCCTTAAAGAGTTAAGGAGACTTTTGGATCAGAGGAGCAGCTAGTATAAGCAAGGAAATATAGCATTTTATGGAAAATGGTTTTATAAATATCAATTTTGCAGCTGTGTAGAGGGTGGGTTGGAAAGAGTAGAGATTAGATTAAGGGATAATGATCAGGAAGATGTTGTCTAGGTGAGAGATGATAAACTTTTATGACCTCATCATCTCTTACCTGGATTATGTCACTCCTTTGAACAAAACCAGTCATTATCATCTGGTGGTCATAGCTCCCTATAACAAGGGGAAAAATGCCAACTTCTCAACAAATTTTTTAGATTTCCCATAATCTGCCTCCAACTTAACTTCAAAATTTTATTTCATATTATTCATATGCTCTCTACCATTCTTAGCTGGATGGTAAGTGGTCTGTGGGCCTAAACTTAGCAATTTAGTTTCCTTGGAAGATTTTCCTTTTTCACTCTATCTCTGTCAATCCTTACTTTCCTTCAGTGATCACTTCATGTGTCATCATCTCTGTGAAGTGTTCCTTGT
This sequence comes from Pseudocheirus occidentalis, assembly GCA_028646575.1. NCBI lineage: Eukaryota > Metazoa > Chordata > Mammalia > Diprotodontia > Pseudocheiridae > Pseudocheirus > Pseudocheirus occidentalis. Next base: position 8,330 of record JAQQSW010015515.1, on the reverse strand, counting down.
GTCCCTCTTGATAATGTTCTTTTTCAAGTTTGTTAACCATATGTGCAATAAAATATTAACTCTGTCTTCTGTTTCTCTCTCTCTCTCTCTCTCTCTCTCTCTCTCTCTCTCTCTCTCTCTCTCTCTCTCTCTCTGTCTTTCCTTCCCTTTTTCTCTCCCTCCGTCTGTCTTTGTGGTGGCAGGAATTGTTTTTCATTTTTGTTTCTGTATCCCCAACACATTGCCATATACTTAATAAGACTCTAGTTCATTTTTATTAAATGAATTATGTAGATTGATTTTTTTTTAAATTTTCCTTGAACCATCTCTCAGCCTTTGGTGAGATCTTTTAATATGACAAATTAAATATTATTTAAAATATTATTCATTTTAATACCAAGATTTTTATTTAGTTTTCTAGGTGCAAATGATTCTATATACTCTGAGTGTCCCTCAGAGGTCAATGAAGGGTGTGAGAAAGCACATAACGGAATATTTCTGTATCTAACTAATTATATATACAAATATATGCAAAAGCTCAATATACGTGTGCTCATATGCATATGTGTATACATATATGTTTATATATTATATGCATGTGTATATGATATTAGTATGCTTATGTATATTATATATAAGTGTAAGCTCATTGTAAGTCAAGATGATTTCATTGTTTATTTAGTACCTCATTTAATACCTAAATATATTTAGTACCTTAGATAATGCCTGAGACACAATAGAAAATTAGTACTTATGAACTGATTAAAGAATAAGAATGAAGGAAATCATTAAAAAATGAATAATTGCAAAAGGAAATGGTTTGGTCACATAGGAAGAGTGACAAATAACAGTGTATCCCCCTAACTTCCATTGGTGTCCTCACTACATCAAGACAGGAAGCATTTGGGGTAGATTCTCTGTAATGATTGTTGGAGGGACATAGATGAGAATCTCACAGGATGAAAAATCATGGAGACAATCTGTATAGTTGGAAGGAACATACATATTGATAAAATCACAGATGCATTTCAATATTTGACTATTTAAAAATAATATTTTGCAGTGTACATATGACTCTTTTTAGAGAAAGAAATGCTAGAGGATATAGGAATAACAACTAATCTAAGAGTTGCTTGGTATAGTGAATCCCCAGTGAGGAACTTTATTTGCAACTTATAGTCTTAGAGAATTGTCAAGGGGACTGAGAGTTTAAATGACTTATCCTGATTCACACAGTCAGTATGTGTCAATGAAAAAAATCCATATCATCCTCATAATGTGGCCAGATTTTCATTTTTTATACCACGTTGACTCTCAATGTAAAAGGATTCATATGAAATTACGTATAATGTGTGTGTGTGTATGTGTGTGTGTGTGTGCATGTGTGTGTGTGTGTGTGTATGAGTGTAGGGGGCTGTTCTCACTTGTAGCTCCAAGAAGCTGTAGCATGAACAGTAGCCATATCCTGGTAAAACAATCTCAGCAAATAGGCTAAACCAGGTTGAAGGTAAAGTGATGGGCCACAAACCCATTGGTGAATAATGGCGATGTCTACCCAAAATATGTGAAGACTTCCTACACCCACCCACAACCCTCTGTGGAATGGGCACATGGGAACAACTTGTTCTAGTGACTATGAAGGGAGCTCAAGCAGGCACTTTGGAGCACTTAGAGATTGGTCAGATGTCAAAGATGCAAATGCATCCACTGCATCCTGGGCTATTGCCAGTCATCTTGACTTTTATCTTGCCACTGGAATATCTTTGTTGATTCTAGAAGAGAGTGAAGTTGACAACTTTGTGTGACTCTGTCTTACTTAAATTCATTTCACATGCATATCAAGATTTCACCCTGTGATGTCATTGTTCCTCTATGAACATGGACAAACAACAATATATTCCATATACACACATATGCTCTGATGATTCCCCATTCTCACACACATGTACATAAATAGATGCATATATACATATGCTCAGATAGTGTCCCATATTTGTATGTGTATGTGTGTGCATATGAAGAGAATACGCAAGGAAATCATAGATGGATACTAGTCTTTGAAACCAGTTATGAAAGTGTTAGCAATACTCATTAACAGCGCATGTTTGCTTTGCTTTGAAGATGGAAACACATACTGGCATTTGAAAACCTTTACCAGTGAAATAAGCACTTCTCTTTGAAATCTGTATTTGGGTCATTAGGATGCTGCCAAACAAAACATTTGTTTGCAGAAACATGTTTTATCTGGAAAATTGCTCTTCTCAGTACATATTCCCTAAGACATAGTTTTAAAATGAATGGGAATCATGGTTACTTTGATCATCATCCAAGAGCATTTTTTCTGCTTAGTCTAGAACAGATTAAACTGAATGGGAACCTTGGAAGCCTGGATTTGAATTCCACTTCTAACACTCACTAGTGCTATGAATTTGAATTCCTCTTTGAATGACTGATTCCTTACCTATTGAACGCATTTTTTTTTCTTTTTGAAGCCACTTTATAGTAGTAACTTAAATGTGGTTTTGTGACATCTGTACTTGCCATGAGGCCTGTGCTTATCACCTTATTATTTGGTGTTGTCCTACAAGAATCATTTGATATCTATTTTACACTGGTTTTGTATATGTCTGTGCCTATATACGCACATATTTTCTCTTCTGTTTGAATGTCATCTCCTTGAGATCAAGGACTGTTTTTAACTTTTCTTGTTTAATATCATCAGAACTTATCACAATACCTAGAAAATGCTTGTTGTGGTTTAGTCATTTCAGTCATGTCTGACTCTTTGTGACTGCATTTGGAATTTTCTTAGTAGATACTGAAATGGTTTGCCATTTCCTCCTCCAGCTCATTTTAAAGATGATGAAACTGAGACAGAATTAAGTGACTTGCCCAAGGTCACATAGCTAGTAAGTGTCCAGGGCCAGATTTGAACTCAGAAAGACAAGTCTTCGTTCCTCCAGGCCTGCCACTCTATCCACCAAACTGCCCTGAGAAATATTGGTTGAATGACTGATTCACTGATTTATACCTCCTACTATCTTGCTGGTACTTATACCACAGCATAACTTCATTTGCTTCTGTTCATCCTGGAACCTTCAGGATCTTGTTTTGGGGAAGGGGAGACTGATACAGATAGTGCATATAGAAGGTGATACCAGATACAGGACCATCTTGTGGTATATTAAAAGAGAGAAAAAAGAAATTTGCTGTTGGGAGACTGATCAAGACAAGTTGAGTAAATAAGTTTTAATTAAAATTTCTATGTTTCAAGTACCGTAGTAAGTGTTAGGGATATAAAGAAAGGCAAAAACAGTCTCTACTCCTGTAATGGGGTGGATGGCAATATAATGCAAATAATTTCTACAAATACAATACACAAACAAGATTTAGACCAGAAAAATTGGACATAATCTCAGAAAGTCACTAATATTAAAAAGGATTGGGGAAGACTTTTTGAAGAAAAGACGAATTTATCTAAGACTTAAGCCAGGAAGTTTAGGTGAGGAGGGAGGAAATTACAAGATTTGGGAGCAAACCATGAAAATACATAGTTTGATTATGGATTGTCTAACAAGGAGGGAATTATTACTGGATCATCAAGTAAGTGAAGGGGAATAAGTAGAAGAAAACTAGAAAAACAGCATAGATTATAAAGGATTTTAAAGACCAAACAGATTTTTATATTTACTTTTGGAGGTAATAGGGAATCAGTGGAATTTAATGAATATGTAAGTCCTAATGATGGGGTCTGGGATGCTTTTGTCTGTAACCTCAGTTTGTAAAATCTCATTTGTGTTGGGGTACCTATGTATGTAACATCAGTCTGTAACTAACCTGTGTAATTAACTTGTAAAAGTCACCCTTTCCCCTGGGCCATAAAGGCATTACTGCCTTTTTCCTTCCCCCAGCCTAAAAGTCTTTTCCTCTGAGCTAGCAGTCTACCTAGCTATCCCTATGAATACATCACCCAAGTATTTCATAAACAATCTCTTTAGTCTAGAGAAATGCATAGTTCTTTGTTCTAAGTGGCCAGCTGCACCCAAAGCCTTGAGCAACATTATCAGGAGATAATTTCATCTCAATATGGTACCCCCTGAATCTCTAATCAGTCTAGTTCCCAGACTTGGAAACAATGAAGCCTGTCCTCCCAAACAGCCATATTGGCCATACCTCATACATCCTTGACCAAAAGTAACCTAGTGACATATCAAGCATAAAACCACAATTTCCTCTAGCTCTCCAGTGAGTTATGGGTAATTCACATGTGCAGTTGATACAAAAAGTGCATGTCCCTTTAAGCACTGACCACTCCTAAACTCCTCCATAACTCCTCCCTAACTCCACCTTTGTCCACCTAGTTAGCATAATTAATCTTTAACTGACAGTTTTATGGTTATAAGAACTGTCCTTCAAGCCACAGCTCTTTGCAGACTCTCCTTAACCTTTTCCTGCCAGCTGCATGGTGTAAAACTTTATAACTCTACCTTAGATTCCTGTACTTTGTAGGTCCCCCCTATTTCTCCTGCCAGCTGCTATCAATAAACTTTGAAACTTTGCCAAAAGACAACTTGGGTGTTATTTGAAATTCTTTTCCAGACAAGAACCCAGGAGGGACTATAAGACATCCCTCAGACACCCCTCAGACACCCTCACTTCCACATCTCTTCACTTAGATTTGACTTTTCTAGATAAGAGGAGGATGGGCGGCATACTCCACTTTTATGCTAGTCTCTGACACTGTTCAATTTTGTTGTAATAAGTCTTTGCTGAGAGTATTCATTATAAATTTTCTGAGTTCCTCCCAGCCAATTATATGAGATTATAGGGTATGGGGTTTTGTTGTCTGAATGAAAGAGAAGTTCACAAAGAGGAACAGGGTAAAACCCTGTTATGAAAGGTTGAGAATTTCATTTTCTCTAGCTTTTTAGCTTGGTTTTGGCTCCATAAACAATGTTCCATGAACTTCCCCCAGGAAAGTCCTTCACTAGAAATCTCATCATCTTTGCCTCAGTTCCCTCCATTTCTTCTCTGCTCTAACTGGAAGGTTAGAAGGCAGAGCAAAAATAAACTCCTCTACAACACTCCCTTTATATTAGCCCTCCAACTACAATCTTGATAGTTCTCTTTTTTCCCAAAAATCACTCTGTCAAGGAAACCTTCCTTTTTTAGACTGTTTTCTTCACACCAGCCACCCTCTGGTGCTTCCCTCTTACAGCTTCCTTCTGTGTATATATTTGTAATGGTAAGGGAATTTGAAGATCTTCCCTGCCCCTTAATAGGCCTAGGGAATTTGAAAATCTCCTCATTATCATGGAACCAAACAAGAGACGCTTGCTTATGGGTGGTTTGTTCCTCAAAGAGACACACACACACCTTTCGTTACTTTGTAATTAGAAAGTAGGTCACAAATGATGCGGAGGCTATATATACTCGTTGAAATGAGGTTTTGCTGTGGGGCTCATTTATGGGAACAGCTGTGATGAGACTCTGGGCAGCCATTGAACCTGCAACTTTGAAAACACAGATGATGGTTCTTCTCTCTCTGGGAACTATGTATGTATGTATGTATGTATGTAATGACCAGACAGCTAAAAGTCCTGACTTGGTCTGTTATGTTATTTTCTCTGTATTTTTTGACTGCTTGTAATTTCTGTTTGTATATTCTGAAGTTCAGGGTGCTGACTTTTCCCCCTGAACCAAGTGAATTTTAAAGTAAGATTGGCAGATCAAAGAACCTGTACTAGCAGCCATGCTGGGTATGCTTAGGTGTTTGCTGATACAATATTATCTCCCCTAATTAGACAGTAAGCACCTTGAGGTCAGGTACTGTCTTTCTTTTTCTGATTTGTAACCCCAGTCCTTAGCACAATATGTGGCACACAGTAGGCACTTAATACATGTTTACTAACATGTATCTGACTATTTAGATTTGTATCTTGTAAACCCCTCAAAGCATCATTGTGAGATATTCAGATGGTTTAAGTAAAAAACAAAAGGGAAATATTCTTTTTAATAGTGACAAAAAGTATTTTAAATGTTCAGGGCAAGTCTAGTGAATATTAATATTTATTTGCATCTTTAATTTTTTAGAGAAATTTTATGATTTAGCATGAATCTTTTAATTTTCTGTAATCAAAATAAGGACTGCTTAAAATCCCAAATTAGTTGGTGTATTGAGCACTTTTGTGTCACAAAACATCCATTTGAGTAGTAACAATCCCATCCCCCATTTTAGGGTGCAACCCTTGCAACGCATGAGGGATTTATTCAACATGGGGCCCTATTGTACAACTACCACCACTACACACCATCATCAATGACTTATTGCCACTGCTACTGCTGCTATTACATTAACGCTATCAGTATTGCTACTATTCCTACTAATGCTTTGCTACTACAATTGCTGCCGCTTCTACTACTACTACAGATATTGCTACTCCTTCTCCAATTTAAGAATAAATCTCACTTGGCCTTGACCCAGAAACCTGTGTCATCTGTCTCCTTAAATTCCCTGAGACATAGAAAAACTTTGATAGTTCAGTACCAGCATTCATGAAGCTGTATTTCCCTAGTACTATTTTTCAGAGGGAAATACCATATTGAAAATCCCCTGCCAGTTTCTTTTTCGTTATTTCACCCCAACCCAAGCATCTACCTCTTTACAAGACACAGTATCATGAATATGTGCATTCGATCACAGAATTATGCTTTTCCTCAGGAGAAATCAGTTCTTCAGAGTAAATATTTCAATTGGCATAGAACTATCATTAAAACAAAGAGTTCCCTTGAGAAATAGTAAGCTAAAAGAGAATTTTATACCAGTTCATTCTCTGAGAGCTGTTCATGATTGGCCTGTGCTCTAAGATGTCCTCAGTGGAGAATGGAGCACTTTGCATATTTATATGATAAGAAGGCACTATTAATTAATCTCTCCACCCTCCCCACTCCCCTCACAGGAAAATCTAACAGCACCAACACTGCATTTCATCAGAGGCAGTTTCACTAATTTTAAAGTATAACAAATAAAATTTTTTCATTAAAGTACCTCCCATACTGTGATGACCCTTAAACCTGGGTGCTTCAGGAAAGAGTGATGAATCTGGAGCCACAGAACCTGTGATTGAATCCCAACTCTACCATCTGCTACATGTATGACTTTGCACAAGTAAGGTCAACTCTCTGCACTTGTTTCCTAAGGGAAGGTCTTCAGTTATTAATACTGTATATATATTTAGTTGGCCAACTAAATGGTGCAGCAAAGAGATTGCTGAGCCTGGAGTCAGAAAGACCTTAATTCAACCATGGCCTCAGACACTTACTAGCTGTGTGATCCTGGGCAAGTCACTTACCCCTGTATGCCTCAGTTTTCATATGTAAATTGATCTGGAGAAGGAAATTGCAAACCACCCCAGTAACTTTGTCAAGAAAACCCCAAACAGGGAGCCAAGATGGTGGCATAAAAGCAGCAAGGTCCTGTAGCTCCCACACTGCCACCCTAAACACCCATAAAATTATGAGCCCAGACAAAGTCTAGGACTGTTAGACTCACAAAAATACAGAAAACACATCTCTCCCTGAAGGCAGCTCAGCAGCAGGGGCTCAGTGTGGTGGCCAGGAGCGGAGGCTGGCCCAGCCTGACGCTGAGACCGCGGCCAAGCCCAGGGTGGTGGGAAGGAGGAAGGCTGAGCTGAGCTGAGCCCAGCCACAGCCAGTTTGCAGAGGAGAGGATCTACATCCTCCAGCACCTCCACATCTGCCAAGACGTGAGGAACGGGGACGGGAGAGGGGCAGCTCGCACTGGAGCAGAGACCTGCCCAGTCCAAAACCACAGCCTGGCAAGGCCAGGCCCCAGGATGGCCAGGAGGAGCTGAGCATCCAAAGCCGCAGCTTAAGTCTACTTCAGAGAAGATCTAAAGCACCTGCCAGAGGGGATCTTTAACTCCCACAAACCAGGGTCAGAGATGATTATTGAAAGTGAAACTTTGAAAATTAATTTGGAGAAGGAAAAGCAGTTTGGCCAGTCTTCCCCAGGGGCAAAGAAACAGTAGGTGAAGGGAATGGCTGGAACTGGAGGCGGCTCCCACCAGGCTGCTTCAGAGCCCCTGGCCTACGGAACTCCGCAGGGGGGCTGAATTGATTGATCAGGGCCAAGTGTTCTTGCATTGAGTGGCCTGGATCTGGATGGTGGTCTTGAGTGGTGGTCCTGGGGTGTGCTTACAGCAAGCCAAAGCTGGGGGGACTTGCAACACCTCCCAGTAGCTCTGGCAGCTGGGAAAACCCCAGCGATTTGGAACAGAGCTTTCCCCCCTGGAAGCAGAGTTTCACAGAGCTAAAAAAAACCAACCAAT
>JAQQSW010015514.1:0-11871 GCA_028646575.1 Pseudocheirus occidentalis | reverse complement strand
GCTGCCCGTAGTGCTTTCTGTCTTGTGGAGAGTTTTGGAGCTTGAAAATCTGTTTAGCGTCCCATTTTATGAGTTTTTTAGCGTATTTGTGTGGGAGCTGCGGTGCTTTGCTGCTTCTACGCCGCCATCTTGGCTCCGCCCCTCAAACAAGCTTTTAGCAAACTCCCTAGGAAAAAAATCTCCAGTATGAGAAGGACTGATAAGTAAATTCTACCAAACATTTAAGAATAATTAATTCCAATACTCTACAAATTTTTTGGGAAAATTAGTGAAGAAGGATTCCTGCCAAATTCTTTTTATGACACAAATATGGTACTGATACCTAAATCAGGGAGAGAGAAAATGGAGAAAAAAATTATAGATCAGTTTCCCTCATGAATATAGATGCAAAAATTTTAAATAAAATACTAGCAAAAAGACTATAGCAACTTATCACAAGAATAATACACTTTGATCAGGTAGGATCTATTCCAGGAATGCAAGGATGGTTCAGTATTAGGAAAACCATCAATATTGTTGAACACATCAACAATAAAACTAGCAGAAACTATATGATGATCTCAATAGATGCAGAAAAGGCTTTTGACAAAATACAACATTCATTCCTATTAAAAACACTAGAAAGTATAAGAATAAATGGAAGTAATAGGTAGCATATTTAAAGCCATTAGCAAGTATTATATGTAATGGGGATAAGCTAGAAGGATTTCCAATAAGATCAGAGGTGAAACAAGGATTTTCACTATCACCCCTCCTATTCAATGTGGTTCTAGAAATGTTAGCAGTAGCAATTAGAGAAGAAAAAGAAATCAAAGGAATCAAATTAGACGAAGAGATAAACTGTCACTCTTCACGGATGATATGATGATATACTTGGAGAATCCTGGAGAATCAAATAAAAAACTTCTTGAGGTAATACATAAATTTGGCAAAGTTGCAGGATATAAAATAAACCCACATAAATCCTTGGCATTCCTATATATTTCTAATGAAATTCAACAGCAAGAGGTTGAAAGAGAAATCCCATTTAAAGTTACTGTAGACATTATAAAATATTTGGGAATCTAATATGCCAAAACAAACCCAGGACCAATATGAACACAATTACAAAACACTTTTCACAGAAATAAAGTCAGATCTAACTAATTGGGAAAACATCAATTGCTCATAGCTGTGTTGAGCTAATATAATAAAAATGACAATTTTACCTAAATTAAATTACATATTTAGTGTCATACCAACCAATCTACCAAAAAATTACTTTATGGAGCTAGAAAAAAATAGTACAAAATTCATTAGGAAGAACAAAAGTTCTAGAATATCAAGGGAATTAATTAAAAGAAATGCTAGGGAAGGTGACCTAGCCATACCAGATTTTTAATCTGTATTATAAAGCAGCAATCATCAAAACTACTTGGTATTGGCTGGGGAATAGAGAGCTGGATCAAGGGAACAGAATGAGTACAGAATGAGACTAAGCAGTCAATGACTATCATAATCTACTGTTTGATGAGCCTAAAGACCCCAGTTTTGGGGATAAGAACTCAGTATTTGACAAAAACTGCTGGGAAAATGAATATAGTATGGCAGAAACTGGGCACAGACCATTATCTAAAAACATATACCAAAATGAAGTCTAAATGGATACACAATTTAGGTATAAAGGCTGATACTGTAATCAATCTGGGAAAGCAAGGAAATGTTTACCTGTCAGATTTATGGAGAAGGGAAGACTTTTGGACTAAACAAGAATTAGAGAGCATTGTAAAATGTGAAATGGATAATTTCAATTACATTAAATTGAAAAGTTTCTGTACAAACAGAGCCAATGTAACCAAGATTAAGAGGGAAGTGGGAAACTGGGAAATAATTTTTACAACCAGTATCTCTGATAAAGGCCTCTTTTCTAAAATATACAGGGAATTGAGTCAAATCTATAAGAATACAAGTCATTTCCCAATTCATAAATGATCAAAGGATATGAACAGTTTTCAGAGGAAGAAATTAAAGATATCTATAAGCATATGGAAAAATGCTTTAAATTACTATTGATTAGAGAAATGCAAATCAAAACAACTCCAAGATACCACATCTCACCAGTCAGATTGGCTAAGATGGCAAAACAGGAAAATGCTAAATGCTCAAGATGATGTGCAAAAATTGGAACACTAATGCATTGTTGGTTGAGTTGTGAACTGATTCAACCAATCTGGAACTATGTCTAAAGGTCTATAAATAATTGCATAGCCTTTGACAAAGGAATACCACTTATAGGGTTGTTTCCCAAAGAGATCATAGAAGTGGGAGGAAGACCCATACATACAAAAATATTTATAGCAGCTTTTTTGTGGTGGCAAATTATTGGAAATTAAGGGGATGCCCATCAATTGGGGAATGGCTAAACAAATTGTGGTGTATGCATATAATGGAATATTATTGTGCTATAAGAAATGAGGAGCAGACTGACTTCATATTTACCTGGAGAGGCTTATACAAACTGATGCTGAATGAGAAGAGCAGAATCAGGAGAAATTTGTACACAATTACACACACAAAATGTGTGTGATGACCAGCTTTGACAGACTGGACTCTTCTCAGCAATGCAGGGTTATAAAATAACTCCAAAAGACTCATGATGGAGAAAGATGTCTACATTCAGAGAAAGAATTAGAAAGAACAGAATTTGAATGCAGATTGAAACAAAATACCTGCTCTCATTCTTTTTCTTTTTGGTTCTACTTCCTCTTTCCCATTGTTCATTCCATCTGTTACAATTCTTCTTTATAACCTGACTAATGTCTAATGTGAAAGTATTTGCAGATCCTATACTTGATTGCATGCTATAATGGGGGAGAGGGGAAGGAGAAGAAGGGGAAGAAAATTTGAGACTCATGGGATTGGGGAACTGAATCCTGTAAACTAAAAGTAAGCAAACAAATTAATAAAGATAAAAATTAATATTTAAAAAACTTATGTAGAGAAAAAACACAGTTGAGAAGGAGAAAACTCATATCTTTAGGCTTCCCATTAGTACATAGCATAAGCAGATTACATTTGTTATGAACCAACAACAAGTATAGTTATATGCACTCTTTTTTCAGACTAATGATACTTCTCTCCTGAGAAACCTGTGTTCGAGGAAAGAAGCAACAGTTGGAATCAAACATGGAGCATCTTATTGGTTTAAGATTGGAAAAGAATACAAAAAAGGTATATATGCTTATCTAATTTATTTAAATGATATGCATAGTTTATTATGTGAAATGCCAGACTAGATGAATCAAAATCTGGAATTAAAGTTCTTGGGAGAAATATCAACATTTTCAGATATATAGCTGATACTACTCTGATGGCACAAAGTGAAGAGGAATTATTAAGTCCCTTGATAAGAGTGAAAGACAAGTGTAAAAGCTAGCTTAAAGTTTAATGTTAAAAACAACAACCAAAACTAAGATCTTAGCAACTAGTTGCATGACTTATTGGCAAAAAGAGGGAAAATAAATGGAAGTAATGTCAGATATTTACATTTGTGGACTCAAAAAGTCAATGCAGTTGGAAACTTCAGTCATAAAATTAAAAGAAAAACCTTACTTTTAATTTTTTAATTAAAAGTAAAAAACCTTTCCTTGGAAGGAAAGTTATGGCAATTCTGGACAGCACAATAAAGTGCAGAGACATCACTTTGCCAACAAAGGTCCACATAGTCAGAGCTTTGTATTTTGGTTTTTGTTTTTCAGTTGCATCATATAGCTGTGAGAATTAGTCTATAAGGAAAGCTGAACCCTATAGAATTGATGTTTTTTGAATTGTGGATATGGAGGACACTTTTGAGAATCCCTTGGAGATCAAGGAGATCAAATCTGTCAGTACCTAAAGAAAATAATTCAGGCCACTCACCAGAAGGTCAAATACTGAAGTTGAAGAAAAATACTTTGGTCACATAATGTGAAAATAGGACTCAACTGGAAAAGACCCTGATGTGAAAGATTGAAGGCAAAAAAGAAAGGAGGACAGATGATGATATGGATAGTATTGCATAAAAAAATATGAACTTAGACTTTGAGGGACAGCAGAGGAGAAAAGGACCCAGAGTGTTATGGTCCATGAGGTCACAAAGACTTGAATACCACTGAACGACTAAAAAACAACAAAATTATTGTTCATATTGCTTTTGCTTTTAAAAAATGTAACAAGGTAGCTGGCTATGAGGAATTAATATGATAACTAATATTAAAGGTTGGAAAACCAAATTGGATAGTTTACCCGGGTTTATGTTCTACCTCTGACACACACTGGCTATGTAATCATGGATTAACCACTTAGCATCTCAGTATCCCAGACAACTAAAGCCTGTTGTCCAACTGTTGTAGTGGAGGGGGTTGCAATACTTAATATTCTCTCCATATCTGTGAATCACAGGTCCACAATTACAGCCACCACAAAGGTAGATTAAAGTAGAGAAGGCAACTGAACAGGAAGAAGCACGATGCCTCAGAAAGAACACTGAATGTAGAGCCAAAGGATTCAGGTTTGAATTTAAGCTCTGCCACTTACTACTAATGTAACATGGGGTAAATCACTTCTAGACTCACTTTAAAAATATGTAAAATGAAGTAGTTGAAACAGATGATTCCTAAGGTCCCTTCCAATTCTAAACCTATGATTCTATGAGGCACAAGTTTTCCATGAAGACAGAAAAGCAAGAAACAAAAGAGACAAAATGTGCACCTGAGTTCTCAGTATACTATTGACCTCAAACTTGATGCTTCAAGTCTTACTCATTTCCCTCCCTGAATGTTAAATGGCCACATGGCTGGTGAATATCTCCAGCTCTACTGGACCCCAAATAAATCCATGGATAATTTCATCATGAAGTCAGACTAGGTTCTCATCATTTCATCAGTGTCAAACTAAGGCCTAAAATAAATGATGGAAATAGGGATTGGACCTGTGATTTCACTGGCAGACCTCCTAATTGAAGAATCACCCTGTGTCAACCAAGATCAGTCTTCTTTGAAATGCAGTCATCTTAAATGGTTGCATATCACATTTAGTGTTTAAATGATTTGTCCAAGGTCACATAGCCTGTCTGTATCAGACAAGGAAGTTGAACCCAGGCCTTTGACAGTAATTTTCTATCCCCTGTGACATGTCTCAGCAAACATGAAAGTAACAGTATTGTTTTTCAAACACATCATGTACAGGCCAAGAAAACATTTTTGATAAAAACTCATGATATAAGTAATTCTGTGCTTCCTCAGGCTTCCATCGTCTACTGTTGTTCTATCATTACTCAGTTTGGTAAATGAAGTAGAAACCATAGAAATTTTGGCAGTTGAGAAATATCTTGTGACAATAAATAACAATCTGATTTTCCCTGGGTCTTGTGGGAAAACTGTTTTACACGTATCAGTAAAACTTCCTTCATATGAAAGGATACGCTATAAAATATCAAAGAACTAATGGCATGTAAATATGTATCACACAACTAAATTACTAGATTAGTAAGAAGTATAATTTTATGACAATAGTCATTATAACTTAAAAATGCTAATTGTAAGACAGCCACTATTAGACTAAGGAAAAGAATTAAAATGTTTGAAATGTTATATTACATTGGTTTCCATGATAAATTAAATAGAAAATTTTAAGTATTTCACATTGTGCCCTTTGCAAAATTTAAACACTGAGTAAAATGCATTCTACTTTCCAAAAATGTTTACCCTGTATGTCAGCATGTCCTTTGTACAATTGGGCACAATTATGGGCTTCTTAGTCATTTTCCCCACTTGACAATCGATCACAGCATGATCCAGGGGCACAGGTTTTGTTCCAATCCCTTTTAGTTCAAAGACTTGCTCAATACCATCTGTTTCATTCCGCAGTTTAAGCGTGCCCTATGAACAAGAAAGGAAGTGGAGTTTCAGCTCTAGAGGAGTCTTACTTGACTGCCAAACCATCTCATCTATCCTATTAATCTTGAGGCCAGTTAGTGAAATGAGTTTTCAAGGGGTGCTATCAATTGACTTTCTCAGATCATGTGTAAATGTTTCTACTGAATTAATGAAGATAAACTTCTGGTGGGAAGCTTTCTTTTTGCTCTTTAATTTTTCTAAATTATGGAGTTAGTACAGGCATCTTCATACATATCGATTATGTGCTTGTTTACCTCCACAGTAAAGAAATATGCCTTCCAAATAAATGTTTTCTGAGCCACTAACTCGCCTTAATGAAGAGGAAAAACAAGAAATGAACTTTCTTGGCTCCAATTGCTATTTTTAAAAATCCTGAGAAGACAGTTCATTGACACAATGTTCCTTGGGATTATTTATTCCCCAAACTAAAATACCTATTTAAAATTAGATAAGGGAAAAATTGTAGAAGCCAAACAATAACAAATTTCTTAGAATTCTTAACTTTTATGAAGTTAAAAACCATCAGTGATATAAAAATTTGTTTCTACATTGTATATAAATCATGAAGAAAAAAACCATGAACTCCTACCGTAACTTCACATTCAAGGATAGGTTTGAATGTAAGTGGATATTGAGCAGTTTCTCTTGATTTCACATATAAAACAGAAGGACCATAAAACCAATCTCCTTCTATAGTCACTACACACTTCCATTCGGTCTCTGTTTGATTGCTCTGAAACAATAAAAAATAAGATGTCATATTTTAATAAAGCTATAAGTGAAATTTAGACTTGATTTCCATTCTGGATATCATCCAACAAGGAGAGTAAAATGTCCTTCTTATCAAGGAATAGGTATTACCTGCATAAAATACCAGCTCTAGAGAAAGGTATATGAGTAAAAGCTTCCTTATCTTTCTGTCACATTGATAAATACCTTCTTGTATCAAGTTTCTCCCTCCCTCAAGTTCTATTCCAAGGAATCTTCCAACATAGCTACCAAAGAGATTTTCCTAAAATACAGATATGAACAGATCATCACTCTCAAATAAAGGGTGATGTCATCAGCCTCCCCACATCCCAAATAAATTCCAGCAGTTCTCTTATCATGTCTAGTGTTAAATATAAACTACTATATTTGGATTTAAACTTTTTCTAGCCTCTTTTCACCCTATCTTTCTAGCTTTGTTATGTATTAATATTTTCCATGCATTCTCTGGTCCAGATAAACTGGTCTTATTGTTCCTTACACACAGCATTCTATCTCACATGTTAATACTTTTGCAATGGCCATACCCCAACCATGGGATAGAATACATTCTCTCCTTCATTCTCTTATTTCCTAATTCTGAGTGCCACACTTAAAAACATTTATTGCAAAGTTAGATAATGTGGAGAGGAGAGTAACCAAGATAGTGAGAAGTTTGCAAGCATATCATATGAGGGGCAGTGGAAGGAACTAAGAATGCTGAGTCTATAGAAAAGATTTAGGATAGATAAAGAGATAGTTAGAAAGCCTGACTCTCTGTTGGAGTCAGAACCAGCTGGGTTCAAGTCCACCCATGACAAATAGTGTCTGTATGACCCTGGTCAAGCAACTTAGCTACTCAGTGGCCCAGACAACTCTCCAACACAAGGATTGTAGAAGAAAAGGGCTAAGAAATAAGCTGGGGAACATTTCCCAACCTAAATTATTAGAGGAAGTTTCCTTCTGGCTCCTGCTACCTTCAGTGTCACTTAACTTTTGTGGGCCCCAGTTTCTTTGTTTTTAAAAGACTCAAATTCTTGAGTCTTTCCTCCTCCAACTCCCCAACCCAAAATTTGAAAGTCATTACAACATAGCACCTACTACCTCATTAAGCTTGGATTCTAAATAAATCATTAACCTGTACATTTTAAAAATACTTTTGATCTTTAAAAACCATTTCACATCATTTTTCACTTGATTCAAAAATATAGGTTTATGAAACTGTTTAAGAAAATATCAAGTATAAATAAATGTGTTGTGGTTAGACATCCACCAGTGGTACAAGTTACAAGGTGGCACAAAGCACATAGGAATCCTAGGTGTGAATCTCTCCTTAAATTTTCATAGGGGTCAAATTAGGTTAAAATTATTATTAAAAGTAGATTTGAAGACAAGGAGATGTTACAAAAAGAGGAGTCATCTAGTTTTAGGGTGTTTGTAGGAGTGAAGATGGAGGCTTTCTTCCATTTAAAGCTAGGTAGTACATAAGACAGAAAGCTGGGTCACTTATTTTATTAAAGTAAAAACAATCTAAGTTCCCCTCAACCAAAAATAAAAAATAAAAGTTGTACTGCTGGAGCATAAGACAGAGAACAGAGATAAACATAGCAAGCAAAGAAATCACATGATCAAAAGAGCTTTTTTTTTTTTTTTGGAAGCCAGCACCATACTTCTGGAGGAATTCCAGAGAACCTGGTCAGGAAAAATAACTGGACAATCAATTATGCCCATTTTGAGGCTACCTCTTCATATCTGGGGACAAAAAGTAACTCATTGATATTTCCATTTCTGCTATCTCCAAAGAAATTGTTAGGTAAACAAGAAAGTTATAATTTGCCAATAAACCTCAATTTGCTTAAAGTGATCATTCATATTTCTATATCCTATTTACAGTGGAATAGAAGATTATTTTTCTAGTATTGAATCAAATAAACTGCAGACAAATTATTCTTTTAGTTCAAGAAGGTTTTAAAAGGTGTTATTAAAAAATATCTCATGTAGAGAGAAAGAAAACACTCATTTTATGCAAGTAATAAAAGCATATTTTAATGCTATATTAAAATAGATGGTATGGGGCATAGACAAAATTTTAAAATAAGGTAATAGACTTAGAGCTGGCAGAGACAATATAGATTATCTAGTTTAACTACTATCATTTTTTGTTGTTAAACTGAAGCCTAGATAGATTTGGTAACATACTTAAGGTCAGACAGGTCACAAATGATAGAGACAACATTCAAAAATCATATCTTCTGATTAAAACTCTAGTGTTCTTTCTCCTGCTATGGACAAAATGGTTTTTTAACTCTTAAATATTTATAAATATGGAATATCTCTTTTTTGATAAATGCTACTCAAATTCCTTTAAGATTTGTTCCTCTCATTCTTCAGCTACACTTTGTCCCCCTTTTTAAATGATGCCATTCATTCATTTCTTTGTCAGCTTTTCATCTCCCCCAGACACTCAGAGCCTTCAAGCTCTGACCTTCTATCCTAGCCAACTATACTTGTTGGTTCCAGCTCATGCTCTTCATATATCTAGAGTTTATTAGAATTGTATTTCTTTCCATCAGCAACTTCTTAGGTTACTGGATGAATAATCAATCAATTAATTTGTGGATAATTTTTTAGTAATAATATAATGGTTATATTCTAACAGATATCTATAGTTCTTTAATCCAAAAGAATAAACAGTAAAATTTCAGGATGCATGAAAACCTGGTCAGGGTAAGAACCATAAATATACTGGGACAACTGCAGGTTTGCTCCAGCATACCGTATTTTGGAACAACACTTTCAGTCAGGAGAATAGAAACAACTGAGTTTAAGCACTTAGCAAGAGTAATTAACTAACAGAAGTTCATTGAAGGTATATTAGAAGTCATTTGTTCCAGGCCCCAAAATTTCTCTTTGCCACTATGGCATCAGCAATAAATGAGGATTGAGAGTGGAATTTACATGTAAGTAGTTGGAGACACGTAGAGCTGACCTTAAAATTCTAGTGTCATGAAGAAATTCAGACTTTAAAAAATTTCCTTTAGTTTACAAAAATAAGTTAATTAATAATCAACTTTAAGTACAAAAGTGAAACTTACTATTGGAATATCCTGAGTCAGTGGTTCAAATGCTGGTGTTTCAAACTGAAATTTGGCCTCTGGATAGTCGGAATTCACTACACACTCAATGGAAAAGAGCCGAATATCATGTGATGACCTCAGCAAGATAAAACAAGGATATCGTCCAGCAGTGAGAGGACAAAATGTTAAAGGAAGCAAAGCATGGTCTATCAAAAAAAGAGGGAGAATAAATTAAACTTACAAATATTTGAACGTCAAAACATACTTTAAAACACATGACTTTTTAAATATGTAAATAACTTATCAAAACATATGGTAGATGAAAAAATGTGATAAAGCTGATTTCTTGGTTTAAAAGGAGAGACCTAAAATTTTTATGCAATTTTTGAAATAGAAACACTTTGCTAAACACCTGTAATGAAAATTAAAATTCCCACTTGAACTAAACTGTTAGTTTTACTATATTGAAAAAAATCACTAACTTTGATAGACTTATGTTGAATGAACCAATGCTGAGTGAAGTGAGCAGAACCAGGAGAACACTGTACACAGTAACAGTCACAATGTGCAATGACTAACTTTGATAGATTTATCTCTTCTTACAAATATGAGGATCCAAGACAACTACAGAAGACCAATGCTGTCCACATCCATAAAAAGAACTATGGAGTCTGAATGCAGATTAAAGCATATCATTTACTCTTGTTCTTTTGTTTCTTTCATCCTTCTCATTGTTTCTCCCATTGGTTTTAATTCTACTTTACAACATGACTAATGTGAAAATAGATTCAATATGAATGTATATATAGAGCCAAATCAAATTACTTGCCATCTTAGGATGGGAGAAGAGGAGAGATGGGGCGAAAATTTGAAACTCAAAATCTTACAGAAGTGAAGGTTGGAAACTAAAAATAAATAAACAAATTATTGAACTGGCTAAGTGTTCTTCCCTTTTGGTTACATTTGACAGTTTCCAACTACTAAGACAACAATGATAAATGCTTGAATATATACACTATATACTAACTATCCACACATGTGTAATTATTTAGAATACATATTAGTTGATGTTTACATATCTGTAAATGATTCGTACATATGTATATGTAATTAGTTAACAGAAGTTTATTGAGTGTATATTCAGAGCCATTCATCCCAAGCACAAAAACTGCTAGTTATGGCCCTGGTGTGGGAGATATTTTGCAATAAGTGAAGACTGAAAGTAGTTTTTCCATACTTCATACTATGTAAGTAATGAGATACACATATAGCTGCCCTTGAAATTCAGTGTCAGAAAGAAACTCAAGCTTTTTTTGTTGTTAGTTTTAAATTTAGGTCACAAAAATAATCTAATTGATAAACATAAACTTTTAGGTCAAATATATACATATATTTGCATGTGCATATATATGTATATGATAATTTATATATATATATATGAATGAAGAATGTATATTCACCCCCAAGTTAAATAGAATCAAGATAGGCTAGAGAAAATTTAGAGTTGCTAAGACTTATTTCTCCTCTCTAAACTTACAGAGGCAGATATGAGACCAGTGATAGAGGTAGAGAAAATTAGACTGACCCAAAAGATACCTTTGGCTGTAGAATAGTTAGTGAAAGAGGAATAGATTAGGAAAACAGTATCCTATCAGATTTAAGTATATATTTCCTTTTTCACAGCTATTTTACTTCCTATCCAAATGGAATTAAGATACAATTCTATTTTGTTTAGAGACAAACCTTCAGTAAGATAATTTTACCCCAACTCATCCTTACTGAAAGTACATGGTGATGGAGAGGTTGAGTTCCCTTGCTGTTTAGAATTTCTTTCTTTATATTTTTCCTATATATTTTGTTTTTATGTTGCAAAAATTTCTCCTAACATCTCTCTCCCTTCACCCTTAACCCCTCCCAGAGATCTATTCTTATTAACAAATAATATTTGGGGGGAAAGGGAAAATCAATAAACCAATGAATTCTTTGAAATAAATACAGATATGTATGTACATTTTTATATAACATGTATATGTGTATATATACATATATGTATATATACATGTGTGTGCTATGTTTTCATATCTGGGCACCTAGCACCTTTGAAAAGAAATGGGCTTGGGGTGGCTAGGTGG
>JAQQSW010015513.1:0-11871 GCA_028646575.1 Pseudocheirus occidentalis | reverse complement strand
GAGGAGGACAAGGTGAGAGGGTGGAAGGAGAGGATAAGGGAAGGATTCTTGGGGTGGGGTGGGTTACAGAATAGGAGGGCACAGTAGCAGGTAGATGGAAAGCAGAGGAGTGAGGAGGGATAAGATAGGGTGAGAAGGGCAGTGAGGAAAAGCAGGATGGAGAAAAATATACTAGTAATTATAGCTTAGAATGTCAATGGGATAAATTTACCCATAAAATGGAAACTGAAAGCATATTAAAAATTTGAACTCAACAATATGTATTTTTCAGGAAATGCTAAAAAAAAATAAGAGACACACAAACATAAAATAAAGGTCAGGAGTAATATTTATTCTTGAAAAAACAATTTGGAATTATGCCAATAAAAGTGACAAATATGCCAAGAAAGTGGACCCAGAGTTCATTGATAAGCATATACTTCAAGGAGGGGGTAAGACAGAAAGGTTCCATACACAAAAATATTTATTGTGGCACTTTTTGTAGTACCAAATAACTGGAGAAAAAGTTAATGTTTCCAGACTACGGAGAATAGCTAAATAACCATGCATGTATGTGTTTACACTCACAGAGATATAGATATAAACATAGATGTAGATATGGTTTCCAAGACAGAAATCCTGACACATACTGGCTATGAAACCCTGGACATGTCACTTAGGCTCTCAATGACTAAGGATTCTCTAAGACAAGTTGCAAAGAAGGTACCAACATATACTGGGAGATTTTCCTCTTTGTACCTAAAAGGTCTAATTAAATTACTTTTAGTCTTTCATCTTCGTATGCCAATTAAGTCATAGGTCCAGTGATGGGAAATAAAGCAAGCAGATCAAACAATGACAAAAATATAAATGCAAAGAATAACAGCAACAAAAAAAAAATCAAAACTGATAATATAAAGATCAAGCCTGCCACCAAAAGGAGATATGTAAATTCACTTTCCTTTCTTCTTAGAAGTGAAGAGGGCGCATGTGGAATGCCACCTGTACCGTCACTTGTCTATTCTTTGTATGGAAGGATAACTCTCTGAGAAAAGTAAGTGATATACTGGTTAAAAAAGATAACAAAAAATGTTTAAAGAAAAAAGAGTAAGCAAAGTTTACTAAAAGAGGCTCTTAAGAGAGCTTAAGACATCTATTCCATACAAAAGCTAATGAGTTAAGTTCAAGATGGAACTAACAGTACCCTAATTAAACTAGCTATTTATCACTTGATTGGGAGTGGGAAGGGAACCACCAAGTTAATATACACTTGTCTGCCCCTGTTCATCTTCCCCCATTCTACTCTATATCTCTTTCAAAGGGTGAATTTACTTAAGGTAAACTATGGTCATTACATTAAGCAGGCTTGTATAGGAGGAACAAGAGGGCATTTTTGTGGGTTTCAATTCAGTGAGCTGAGGTTACTAAACCTAATAAATATTAAAAGTTGCTTTAAAAGATGTAACCTAAAAAGCCTGAAAGGAAAAACTGCTGGGTTTTTAAATAAATAGAAATTACAAATACCACCTTTCAATCAGGATTGCCAACACACTGATACCTCCCCAGAGGCTTCCTCACTGTAATGTCTGTTTAATGATACTATTTAAAGTTTAAATTGTGTACATGCTCTGTAACCATGAGTTGGTTATTTTTCAGGAAATACAATAAAATTAGAATTAACAGGAAAACAAAAATTAAATGCTTATATAATTTCATTTTAAATTTTAAAATAAGTGAGAAAGGGGTAAAAATATTTTATAATACTATAATTAATCTCTTCACTACTTTAAAAAAAATCTAGGGAAACTAGAATTAGAACTCGTTTTCTTTCTTGCTTCACACATTCATACTTAGGTTCATATTATCTTTTAATTAGGTTTTTTATCTATCACTAGCTTGTTATCAAGTCTGGATATTTATCTTGTTGAAATAATAAACTGTTCAGTCCGTTTTTAGTCACATCCCCATTTGGCTTTTTCTTGGCAAAGATAATGGAATGGTCTGCCATTTCCTTCTCCATCTCATTTTATACATAAGGAACCTGAGGGAAGCCAGGTTAAGTGACTTGCCCAGGGTCACACAGCTAGTAAATGTCTGAGGTCTGATATGAACTCAGGAAGATGAGTCTTCCTGACTCCAGGCCAGGCACTTAGCCACCTAGCAAAAGCAATAAATTTAAAGAGCTTTGAAAACTCACCTAACTATATTCACTACATAAAAGAGTTTACACAGCAGCTTTAAGTTTTTTTCCTTATCAAAAGTATTACTAAATTATTTTTGTTGTCCATAAACTTCAAGTGTCATAAAAGAATTAGGATAACGTTTTTAATCATGTTATCTAACCTTATCATTAACTTGACACATTTTCCACTTCAAAAGAAAACTATTTTTGCAAGAAATGGGGAGTGGGGAATTCTCCCAATTTACTTGTCATTAATTCCTGAAATACTTTGTATCTTGAAACTTTCACACCAAAGGAATAAGCCTTCAAAAGGAAATCGATTATTTCCGTTTACTCGAAGTAACTTTACCTTATTTGAAGAGTCGATTTCAAACGAGTCAATTTTCTAACACCACAGAATTGAGCGCCTCATAGCTACAACGTGAAGTACAGCATGAACTTCCCACTCCACAAGTACTAAATAAAACCGAAACAATTCAAAGCTGACAAGACAAAAATCAACCTTAACATCAAGAAGGATCCCCCCAGTACTTTCGGTTGGCCTCATTTTGATTTTTAAAGCAAAAAATAAAACAAACTACCATCAATGAGTTCCAATGATCCTTTTCCTTCATACCCTTTAGAAACAGGCTTTGGACACTAATACAGACCATGTGTTTAGTTACTTAAAACCATAACGATCCTGGCACAGGTGCAAATGGTGGTGACAGGACTTCATGTTCGACCCCTAAGGTACCTGCCTCCAGGGTCGACAAAATGCAACCACATGAAATTTGGGGTAGTGGACTCTGCTCAATCTTTTATCAATAAATTCAGAATCGCTTAAGTCCCTAATCTTGATAAGGGGCAAAACACACAAGCACAAGTTCTCAGACGGAGTAAAGGATAACAGTGAGAGTAACAGACAAGGAAGGCTGCACCCTTCTTCCCTGACACTCAGGTGCAGTTTGGAGCTTCTCCCCAACATCCTTTTTCGGGCTTCCTCGAAGGAGAATTTAGACCTCGACCTCCATCAGCCTTAATGTAAAAGGAGGAGCTCACAATAACTGGGTGAGTTCAGCTGTGCCATCCGCTATCCCCCACCCCTCCCCCCCAAACACACACACTCCTATCTTCCCGGTGCTCCCTCACCCTCCCCCACTTCTCCTTCCTCACCTGCTGGAAGGCGCCCTCCCGGCGGGGGTTCTTGGGGTGGTCGAAGTGGCCTCGGTCCAGCATCAGGTACAGGGAGAAGATCACCACGCAGAAGATCGCGCTGCCGAACACGGTGAACTGGCGGCTCAACTTCATTTTCCAAGGAAAGAGGAGCCAGAGCCTGCAGACTGACAAATCCCCGCTCTCCTCTCCCCGGACACGGCACTGGGAAATTACAGGGCTGGGACTGTGAGGCGAGGAGCCGGGGTCAGCCCGCCCAGCGCCCGCACGTCCAGCTGCTCCAGCTGCTGCCTCCACCACGTAGCCAGCTCCCGCCGCCGGAGATCAAGAATCAAGGTCCCCCCGCCTTTGGCGCAAATCCCGCTCACGCCCCTCTCCCCTTCTCCGTCAACTTCCCTCCTCCCTCCGGAGGCCGAGGCGGGCAGGGGCAACCGCTGGACTTGGGCGCCCGGGCAGCACGCGGGGCCGGGATGGAACGGGGCGAGGGCGGGCAAGGAGCGTCTGGGGCCGGACGTCCTGCTCCAGGGGCCGGTCCAAATAGGAAGGAAAAGTTTTCGTGGCCCGGCCCGTCGGGGCGGAGGGTGAGTGGTTTCCCACTGCCCCCAGGGGCGGGGCCACGCCGGGAAGAGGCCGGGAAGGTGGGCAATACGACCCGCAACTTAAACCGGGGACTCGCAGCCCGGAGGACCTAGCCCGCCCGCACCGCCCCCGTCAGCGCCTCTTCCTGCCCCGACCCGGGCTGGGGCAGGAGGTGGAGCCTTCGGCTGACACGGAGACGGCGTCCGGAGCCGAGCAGAGTGGGACCCCCGGCCGCCGGCTCGCTCTCGCCCCCGCCCCCGCCCCCTTCCCCTTCCCCGCCTCCGGCTCCTCCTGGGTGGGAGGAGAGGTGGAGGGGGGCGGGCGGCCCCGCCGGGACTGGGCGAGAGAGGGGGGGGAGGGGGAGGAGGAGGAGGAGAAGGAGGAAGAGGAGGAGGAAGGGAAGGAGGGGGTGGTGGTCTTGGCGTGACTCTCCCGCAGAGAAGCCCGCTGCCTATGCCGAAACAAGCCGCCCCCACCAGCACCGAAGGAGCCCCGCGTCCTAAGGCGCGAAAGCCCCGCGGCAGACCCGAGGATGGGTGGTGGTGGTGGTGGTGGTGGTGGTGGTGGCGGCGGCGGCGGCTGCGGCTCCGGCTCCGGCGGCTCCGGCTGAGCCAGCCAAGGCAGGCGGTTCAGGCAGCGCCAGCGGCTGGAGAGCCGAGCAGCGCGCCCCGCCCCCTTCCCCTACGCACGGGGAAGAAATGGGAAAGGACCCCGCCCCGCCGAGACCAATCAGAGCCCGCCGCGGGCCGGGGCCCTGCCCCCACCTCTGCCTTTTTCCTCTCCCCCCCCCCCCACCTCTGTTCCCCCTTGCAAAGCGCAGACTTTCGGGGAGTCTTCTGATGGCCTTTGTGATAGAAGAAGGAAATGTAGCAGAAGGCTTAGAAGATGCCCTTGCTGCAGCTGCCGCTGTCGCTGCTTAACTTCCCTAACCGGGTTTCTGACCTTGGTTTTCCGGGCCTGCTTGCTCATTGGAAGGGAACTTGCTGGTACGGGTGGGTGGTTAGAGGAGAAGGGACGCCTCTGGAGGTTCATTCTGTTGAGATTCATTGATCTTTTCTCCTCCAGGGTATGCTTTGCTACCCCTAAGCACTTTGTCGGTTTGCGGCAAAGGGGGGAAGGGGCTTGGAGCAAACCGAAACGTGTTCCCCTCCACCGCCTCCACCTACACACTCACACCTGCTACACGTTTTAGAAAACATGCTGCACAGCTCGAACCGAGCCTAGCTGCACGTGCAGCTTCTTAAAGATGCACGAAGGGATGGCTGCTAGGAACATCCTTCTATGAATTAGAAAAGTGACACTGTGCCCCAGTTTGTTTTTTTGTCTATACAGGACAGCATTTCTTAT
This sequence comes from Pseudocheirus occidentalis, assembly GCA_028646575.1. Classification (NCBI taxonomy): domain Eukaryota; kingdom Metazoa; phylum Chordata; class Mammalia; order Diprotodontia; family Pseudocheiridae; genus Pseudocheirus; species Pseudocheirus occidentalis. Next base: position 6,629 of record JAQQSW010015513.1, on the reverse strand, counting down.
TGTTGGCCCTCTAGTAGGATCAGAATTAAACATTACAGTATTACGAAATTAACTCAGATAGTAAGGACCAAATCCCAAGAGGATGTCCTTCATGCTAAAAACAAAAATGCTTAGGTTAACAGGCACATACCCTTGCAAGTAGCTACAATGCTGTCCAAATTTCATTCCTCATATTACAAAAGTGGCATTAAAATAGAGTTTAAATAATTTTTAGATTTTTTTTAATTTCCCTGAAGCAATACCCAGAGCCTTTCACGTTTTTTTTAACCAATCCTGTGATCTCATTATATAAGGAACTTCTGATGAAGAAACCCTCTCATACACATATGCAATTGCTGAGCAAAACATAGTCCAAGGTTAAGTGACTTGCCCATGGTAAGAAGTAGGACTGGAGGTTAACCTTCTATCCTATATGGTTTTCAGGATTTAGTCACTGGAAGCTCATTAATCATCAAAACTACAAGGAAATAAGTACCAAGGAAACTGGGTTTAGATAGCCAATTAGATAGGACATAATTTAGTTAAGGCAACGGTATCAAGCAAAGAGGGTTTTTCAGAATGGTGAAGACTTCCAAATGTTTGAAGACTTTAAGGAAGCCGCTAATGAAGAGGGAGACTGTAATGCCAAGCAGAGGCAACTTCCAAGGTTCAGATTACCAGCATAGCAAACCCTATTTATTCAGTGACAGATCAAGGCAAAACATTCGGGGAACAGAGAAAATCAAAATACAGTGTAACTCATTCATTTAGCAAGTTCTCAACTTAATTGCAAAGTACCAAAGTCCAAGTATCCCACCCCTGGCCAGTAGTCAAAGTAGCCCACTCCTGGGCAGTGCATTCACTTAGTCTCTTCTCAAATGGAGAATAGTTTCCAATCATAAGTAAAGTGCATTCATTTGGTCAATCATAGAGTACAAAAAAATCAAACATTTTCCACCCCTGGATCACAACTGAATTAAAATACCATCCATTAACACCAAGCACTTTCTCAAAAAGGGCAGGAGAGTACAAAAGGCCATCCACCCTTAAACTACAACAAAGTTAAGATATCATCACAGCATTGAAAATCCAAGCCCTTCCTTCTTCTTGACTGTAGACAAGTTTTCAGCAATCTCAGTTCCTGGGGAGACAGAGCTCAACAAAGCCATTTCCAGTGTCCTCATCAAGTCACTCTCTGCCTGCAGAACAGTCCCAGAATCCCTGAAAACATCAGCAAGGCCCTCTTCCAGGATTTCTGTAAACATACAACAAGAAAATCTTCTTTCAGGGCTTCTGAATCAACAGCAAGCTTCCAGGACCTTTACAACAGCAGCACTGTCCTTCACCATCAAGTGAATCTGGCAAAACAACGTCAAAACAGACAAAATACTGGCATCACAGCCATGCCTCCTCAGTTCTTGGCAGCTCCACATGGCAGTTCTCAAAATTCCTGGGCCACTCCAACTGGCCCTCAGCAGTCTTTCAGAAACTCAGGCTCCAGAATACTGGATACTGCTCTCCCAAAAGTCCTTCTGCCCTCCTCTCACTTGGGCCTCTCTCCCAATTCATGGCTCCTCCCAGTTCAGCCCCCTCTCTTCACATCAACAAGTCCATCCCACAAGTGGGATTCACAAGCTCTGGGTTTTAACACTCAGCCCAAAAACCAAGCCAATAAAGGGGCATCTTTAAATTCCATTACAATTATAGAGACGTTGATGATGACTCTGGTGATACGGAATAATTGAATGAGCAAATTCTATTTAGAAGCCAGTCTTTAGAGAAGAGAGTAATATTGATGAGGTATAGGCTCTGGGACCCCCCCCCCCTTTGGAGCTCTACTGGAATCTTTGAGGTGCATGCTCTGGGAAGCCTCTTGAAGTCTGACTGAATCTTCAAGAGGCATTTGCAGAGGCCATAAGTATTTTATTTTGGCTGGGCCCAACCTATTACCTGTTACTAGCCTGGCCCTCCATTGTCCATCTGCTTCCCACCCTTGAGCCTATCAAAATATTAATCCACTCTTGCATTGACCTTATTAACTCCACCTGAAGTCCCTCCCCAAACTCATTACTGGAGTCTGAACTCATTGACTCCTCCTGAAGACCCTCCCCAGGCTCCTCCTCTGAACCACCCCTAGATTCCTCTGTATATAAGACCCCAACTTCCCTCCATCTGTGTGAAAAAGCCTTGGAATAGCTTAGCACAGACTTACTCTGTGAGAGCGCCATAGAACAGCTTAGCAGAGACTTATCTGTAAGAGTCTACGACATATCTTTCAATAAACTTTACTTTTTCCTTGGCTGAGAAGACTTGAGTGGAATTCTTTCCGCAGGACCCGGCATGTTGGTATTTTGGGGTCTCAGGCAGCCCTAACTCTCTGGCACCCTCTTCAGTATGTCACAGTGAGAACAACAAAGTGTGAAGAAGTTCCTCAAAAAGTTTTTGGATCTCTCTCAGTGAAATCAGAAGTGAGGTCACCTACTCAGAAGGCTAACAGAGGGTGGTGGGTTTGAAGATATGAAAAGAGACCATTTATAATTATTTGGGGTGGAGAGCAGTTTGCAGCACTAGCAGGTACATGATGGTGAAGTAGATAACTTGATGAGTCTAGAGCAGTGGTTCTCAACCTTCCTTATGCCACGACCTTTTAATACAGTTACTCATGTTGTAGTGACCCCTAACCATAAAATTATTTTTGTTGCTACTTCATAACTGTAATTTTGCTACTGTTATGAAACGTAATGTAAATATCTGATATGCAGGATGTATTTAAATTTAATATAACCCACAGGTTGAGAACGGCCGGTCTAGGGTCAGGAAGACTCATCTTCCTGCATCTTCCTGACTTCAAATTTGGCCTCAGATACTAGGTGTGTGATGGCAGAAAAGTTACTTAACCTTCTTTGTCTCAGTTTCCTCATCTGTAAAATGAGTTGGAGAAGGAAATGGCAAACCAGTATGGCTGCCAAGAAAACTCCAAATGGGATATGGAAGAGTCAGATGCAGCTGAACCAAGACAAATGCAGCACTAGGGATTCAAATGGGAGAATAAAAGAACTGCCAAAGAGCATTGTATAGCAGATCATAACAGCCCTTGTGACAAACTGTGTATCTGTCATCCAGCAGCACTTCTCAAACAATGGGCAGCCACCCCCAAAATCAGCAACATTAAAAGGTTTCTGAATGGGCAAGAACCAAAAGTTAATCCAAAGTCAAATGGGTAATGAATCCAAGGTATTTCTAGGAGTGAGCAACTTCACTGCAGCCTTGGTTCTGAACACAAAGCATGGACACTTTGCACCGGATGTGCCTTCAGGCCACACAAGGCCAATGAACAGCTGCCAAACTGGGAAAAGGGGTCAAGAGTAGAAAAAAGCCTAAAAGTCTTTGATCTAAAGACCAGGCTAAATAAAGTCAGAATCCACTACCAAGTGATGATTTATTTTTTTTTATTACAACTCATGAAGAGAAAACCTAGTAGATTTAGAATAAGGAAAAACCAAGATTTGAGTCATGCTTCCGTTACAAACTAGCAGTGCAAACATGACCAAATCATTTAATTTGGCCAAATGTCAGTCTCCTAATCTATAAAATGAGGCCAATAATATTGGTAATACCTACCTCATAGAATTATGAGATTCAAATAAGATTATATATAGAAATATGCAGAATATACATAGTATATGTATATATACACATAACACGTATATATGTACACATATGCATATATACATACATACACATATACATAACATGTATTTTTTTATCTGTACTTCAAAATCATGCCCTCTTCTGATATTTCATCCTGGAACTTCCCCTCTGCACCTGAAACATCCTACCACCCCTGTGATCTGCTGACCTTGAAATATCCCACCCAAAGGCTTGTCCCTCCACCCAATAGTGAGTTCTTCCTGGAGCCTACATTTTGTGAAGGGGCGGGTCTGATCTGCCTTCATTTCCCTGAACCCAAGACATACTTCCTGGCCTTCACAATCATGTCTCAAACATCGCTCCCAGACCTCCTATGCATCTCCCTTTTGTGTGTCTCCCCCTACTGCTCCTTGAGGGCAGGAACTTTCTTTTTTGTTTGTGTTTGTATCTTCAACTCCTGGCACTAACCAAGTGCTTAAAAAGTACTTGCTGCCTTCTTTCTTCCTTCCTTTTTGAAGGAAGGCTTTAAACAAGAGACCCTGACACAAAATTCACAGCTAACTAAAATGACACTCACTGGGTCTTAGTCTTAATAATTCAAATACCATAGAGTTTGGGGAAAACAACCTTTGAGCCCAGTTTACTTGACTGCCTTTTATTTGACACTTAAACACTACCTCACTGGAATTCTTGAAGTTAACAAAGCATAAGGAAAAAAAATGTTTAGTAAATGTTCATGGTTTAATGTAAACTGGGAAAGCAAAAATTTCCCTTTTGCTTATAATGTGAAACTGCTGTAACTTAGAATTCTATATATACTTCAGGAGTTCTTTCTTCTCAATGAATGACTTAATTTCCAAATTAATGTTATAGGATCAGCCTGTACTAGCTATGTAAATCTGAAAAATTTAAAGAGAGCTAACGAAAAGTCAGAATAAATGATTAAATTAAAAATTAATGCAATGTGTGGAGATGCAAAGATTATGTACTTATATTTATATCTATATATTTAATATTTATGCAATTGCAAAGAATTTTGATCCAAAGAATAATCTATCAGTCATGAGAAACCTTAAATCTTAAATTAGATTCCTTTCACCTTTTCATAAGGTATCTTGGCCTTGAAGATGGCTGTGAAATGCTATGTGATAAAGGCATTTCCTTCTGTCTATAAATGATACTTCTTTCTTAGAAAGTGATACAATTTTTTGTTTGTTTATTTTCTTTAGTTATTTTTTTCCTAGTACATTCTGATCACCCTTGAAAGTATTTGGCTTTCATAGTTTGATTTCGTTATTTTCTGGTGCTGCTGCCCTGACCTGTTTTCTATCAGTTGAAATTTACAGGTTTTCTTTCTTTTCTTTTTTCCCATTGTTCACTCCATTGGTTACAGTGCTTCTATACAACCAGACTATTGTACAATGTGAAAGTATTTGCAGATCCTATACTTGATTGTAGGCTGCCATGGGGAGGGGGGAAGGGGAAGGGGAGGAGAGTGAAGAAGGGGAGAAGAATTGAAACTCAAGGGATTGTGGGACTGAATCTTGTAAACTAAAAGTAAATAAACAAGTCAATGAAAAAAATGTAAAGCAGGTACATGTGTCTGCTTTACAGGGACAATGAGCCACAAGGCTCTCCTAAGGAGAAGCTCCCACAGGCCTTTGGGGTCTTTCTTTTCATCTTTTTTGCTCTTATTTGGGCCATAAACCTCAGATAAAAGCCACATACACCCTCCCCCATCTCTTACTTTTGCTTGTTGGCCTGATTCCTGATTTTAGATATCCTTGTTTGGCAGTAATGGGCTTACATCACTTATTTAGTAGCTAGTTAGATATTTCTGTAATTATTTAACTAAAGCAATTCTTGGATAAAACTAATACCAAGTAGAGCACAGATAAAAATTTTTCCTACTGTAAGCCTTAAAGCCACAAGAAAAGGGGTAATTTGAGTGAGGCATCAAATAAAAAGTAATTTGATTTCATTTTATTTGGTTTTTGCAAGGAGAAAAATCCAAAATGTTTAACTCAACTATTTCATTAAGTGTGGCAACTGTATTGATACCATGATCAGCAAGAAAAAACAAAATAAAATATCACTTTAATAATTTTGTAAAAAGCTTCAACTAGAGAATAAATTATGATATAAGCAGTTTGGGGTTTTTGTTTCTGTTTTTATTTTGTTTTGTTTATGTAAACTTCAAAATAGATTAGAGGAGCTTCCCAAAGGCACTAGAATAACCAAATATCTCTGCATTTACTTTCACAGGTAGTACTTCTTGTCCCTCATGGAATAAATTTTCTAAAGTAAATAGATTTTGTTGCATTTATGTACTGATCTGATACTAAATTTTAGACAAATTAACAAACTGCTGGCCTTCTTAGTAAAATATAATGAGACTAGAATGAGATATCCTTATTCTAGATAGTTTATTATCATATAACTGCTCAACTAAGGGCAAACAAAAAACATTTTCCCTCATTCTTTCCCGCAGTGCCTAGTAGTAAAGTTATCTTTTGTATAGTAAGCATTCAACAAATATTTAGAAAGTAAGAAAAATTATGGAGAATCCCAAATAATAACATTTCTTTCCTTAGAGATATACCAGCAGCCACTTAATCTCCTTGCCAAGTAGAGACATGGCAGCCAAGGGTAGGGAAAGCTTAGGGTATAAGCACACTTGAAAATCATTAGGGATAGGAATAGGGACTATATCTGTGACTTCTGGTTAAAGGAACTCCTAAATAATGAAAGTTTCTGTTCCAAGTATTCTTTTTTTATTATTATTAATAAATTTTCTATTTGTTTTCTTGTTTACATCACTCATTTTCATGAGATTTTTGAATTACAAATTTTCTCCCTGTCATTCCCCTACCCCAACCCTAAAACAGCAATCCCACTGTAAAGTGCCTCCTCTGATCTGCTCTCTTACTTTCTGGTAGAGAAGGGAGGGTCTCCCTACCCCAGCCCCTGTATATCTTAATTCCTAGTTGCCAGTATTG